>JAHQZX020003730.1:0-35794 GCA_019804575.2 Pseudotulostoma volvatum | reverse complement strand
TTCTGGTATTCAAGGCGTAACCAAAATACAGCGAAGGGCTAGAACCAAGTTGGTAAAGTGAGGTGGGGGGGGTGGTGTTTATCCGGAGGGGGGGTGCTCCTTAGATTTTCCCGTGACAGATCACTTTTTGGATTGAGTCCGAAGTCGGACCTCTCCATTATACCGTACATACATGAACTCTCGTGGCGATCTCGGTGCCGACCCTGAGGGATTTTTCGCAGCCAGTGCTTGGCTAGGGGCACATGGTAGCTAAGGCAAGCTACTGCATGTGCCTCATAGCTTTCCATGCCCGTCCCGACCCCACACCCCCTCTAGGAACAGTATAGTCTATAGCTTACATGTTAATTTAGTCAAGGCAACACAAAGAAATATATAGATATGAAGTGTATTATATGGCTAAGGGGATCATATACGCTATACTATTCCTGGAAAGGGGTGTGGGCGAATCTAGAAGGGTGTAGGCGGGTCGGGAACCTTAATTATTTAGACTAAATTCATGGGACCCAAAGTTTCGAATGATACATACTTTTGTTTCAGTAGTAGTTCCTCAGACAGTTTTGCGATCAAGCTGTGTGGATCCAATCAGTGTGGGCAGATGGGAGTTGCAACGTCAGTGAATATTATTTATTATTATGAATGTCGCTTTTTTTCCTGATTCCTTTTTCGGTTTTATTTTTTCTTGGGTCCAGTTTCCACTTTAATATTTTAGTATATAGTAGCCTAGTACAGTACAATTGATGAACTTGGGAGCTCGCTTGAAGGACGGGAGAAAAGATAATTGGTGATAATAATAACGGAATACAACCGTCTACTTTAAAATATCATTTATTCTCTATTTGGAACGGCTTTTTTTTTCTTGCCCCTATACAATCCAAGCATTTGACTGGCAGTGACTGCCCGCCCGGTCAATATACCGGCAGCCTAAGTATCGTTTCTCTGATGATTAATAATATAATTCGGCAAGCCAAAATTTGAATGGAAGAGAGTCATTCTATGTATAATAGGTCAAGCTGACTGCATTTGAGTTCCCAGCCAATCTAGTATACCACCCTATTAGCCAATCTCTACTACATAGTACCCGTATTGGATCTGATAGTTTAGTAGAGAGTGGTGTTCCAATCCATGGGTATGGTTATTGTGGCAACCCTATATACCGCATACCACATCGAATCCAAAGTTTAAAGAAAGAAGACACACTGATGGAGTATGAATATTGTAGTATGTGGAAATAAAGGTCTGACAATTGATATGTGAGGCGATATTTTACTGCACATTGTAACATGTAACATAATAGTAAATAATAATTAGTTAGCGCCGGAAGCGATACTTCTATATGCATATTATGTACTCGTGGAAAGTGGATATACGTATTACAGTTTTCTTTTTCCTTATGGCTCCGTCACTACTATTCCCGTTCAACTATTGGTTAGTCTAGACGACATCGCTCAAATGCCCAGACCATCGGAATAATGGAATCATTCAGAGGAACTTCAAGATAAATATCAGAATCCAATGATTAACTACTAAAATAAGACTCTTCAGGCAAGAGGATCATTCCTGTGGTTTCCTATACGGAGCTATAAAGATTTTGTACTATCATATCACGATATTAGTGTTTAAATATAACGTTCCCACTAGCCAACGGCCGGCTAGCATATCATATGTCATGACGTGAAGCGTTCAAGGGAATGACTTATAGTATGTATGGAGACCCTCCCCTTTTTTGTAATTTATTTTATACTATTACTAAGATAGTTATATGTAAAAAATAAATTAAACGAACTAGGTAAGGGTAAAAGTAAGGGAGTTGGTCCGCGCACAAATCGCTGCCAACCAACTGAACCACGAGGGCTGGTCAGCTGGGTATCTATTTCAATTAGCGGCGTAGCAATAGCACCAGCGCCACTACCGCCACAGCACTAACGCATGTAACATATGATATATGTATGTACATGTACAGTGTGTAGTTTGTATGATTTGCGTAGGTAATAGTAACTACCAGTAACCGTTTATGGTGTGAGCCAAAGATTTCCGCGCGTTTTGACATGACGAAATTCAAGTATTCCCCATTATTAGTATCTCAACAAACCAACGTAAAAGTATATGATAGTATAAAAATGGGGAAATGATGTCCTCTAGACATTGAAGAGATCTATCTATCTGTTGGTACTAGAATTGCTCACAATTTCCCAAAATGGAGGCAACTCCTAGAGGCACGTGACCCAACAGCAGCTCATCTTGCCCTAGTCATACTAACTTACATATATAGTTATTACTAACCAATGGGCCATGGGCCGGCAAAAAGCCCGAATTACTCCTTTCTCTCGACTGCCTCGGAGTTGAGACTTCGATACCATACCATAGTTGAGAGCTGTTATAATATGTTGGCCCAATGCACTATGATTAGTCAGCTCGCTAGCTAGCTAGAGCTAAGTTCCATCATAAATACTTATAATATGGGGCTGACTTGGGGCGCTAGGATAAATGGGGTATTGTAAGCGAATTTACTGTACTAACGAACTATGTAGAACTCGTGACGCACTAATAATCTTTACTATGATATATATTTTTCAAAAAGGCGTGAAAACAGGCGGGAGTGGGTCATGTGATCAAAGGCACGTGGTTGCCCAAGTGCAGGGTTTTTTTTTTTGTTAGCGAGGCGTGTGTGCCATATTCCCGTGATCGCAAGCGGCCGAGCCAAGGAGGATTACCGAGTTCCACTTTCCACGTGATGACAGACACTACAAAATATTTATGTACACATAGCTGGCTGGCTAAATCTACGGCCGAATTAGGCTTAGTATAATCATGCGGTCACGTATATACGAGGCTAGCATGGTTTGGTCGGTCTGAGAAATCGTTGTACCGCAGACCCATATTGGCCCAGTTTCTTCCGAATATATTTGTTTTTTGGCATAATCGAAAAGTGATTCCTGAATACAAACCTGCTCAAAGCGAAGTGTGCAAGTACGTAGATTATCGCCTTCCTTTGTGATTTCATTCCACTATCCTTAGGAAGCTGGAATCAAGATGATCTTTACATTGTTTAATGGTTTATTTTGACATGGATTTTAGCAATATCAAGGATGAGTTCCTGACTCGCTTGGGCAGCAGGACAGAATGCACTGAACTGATACTTTATTGATACACCCAGCAAGGAGCTCTTCCCACGATAGCAGTCTAGTACACCTACATAACTTGTATGTATGCTGGCGGGGCTTAGTTTTACCATTAAAGCTGTCCTAGAGGTAGGACAATTAGGATCCCATACATATTTGGCGGTTATTGCGATTTCAAATCATTTAACAGCTTGTCAATTGGCCTTGTTGTGGGGTGTTAAAGGTATTTGAAGTTACGACGTACGTTGGTATGGATGCAAGTCATAGGGCCGTGCACATGACCGGGACCACCTATACTAGTTAAACCGCTTTCATAAGCCTACAGTAATCGATTCCTATATGGGACAAGTATATGGCACACAAAGAGATAAGTAAAATTTATATTTTCCGTCACAACCTTGCAATTAGTCACGTGTATGCAACGGTCACGTTTTGTCTAAATTTGGTAAGGGACGAAATATTATGTAATAAAATGCGCAGACACCACCAAAAATTGTCTCACTTCTAGTCGTTATTTCTCACCCATCGTATGGCCTTGGTAAACATCTGAAGAAGTTGTCTGATCGATTGACTTATATTTTAGAAGGGTTGTAGCGGAGAAATTATGATCGTTGTCGAGGCACTTTTTCACACCGGTTACAAGTGCATGTTCCGTGACGCCAACCATCACCATCCGGTAATGCCTCCTCAAATCCAAGGGCTTATTCGGCCAATAGTCAATGCCTGAACCCCACATAGGGTATGGGGCTCGGTGGCTTGGCGGCGACATTTTGATTAAGAGTTTAAAATAGAGCGGTGAAAAGCCCGTGAGCAAAACAATTCTCGATCAGCTTCCACTTCACACTGGAAAATCCACCAATCGTTCACTAGGTTATTATTATTATTAAATCTATTTTACGCCCGACTCGGGTTCACACAGGTGGCGCACTCTCTAGTTATACCTGTGAAAAACTTAAAGCCATCGCCCGCAACCGCCAGCTATGGGAGGCCCTCCCACTCTTAATCTCTGGCGGCCGGAGCGGGTCTTTTCTCCGCAATCTTGAATTGTGGGAGAACTGGAGATAAGCCATGACGTGACCGCCGGCAGCCCTTTTTCCATGTTGAGCACCTTGCCATTCATAGGTAGGAGGTAGAAAACGTGGTGATAATACCGGTTCATATTGGTGACATTCCAATATTCTAAATAAGGAGGCGGAAAGGGCAGGTCACCAACCACTGCGAGGCTGCGACAAAACAAGTGCCTGCAGAGAATCGCTAGCGCGTATAGCTGCAAGTGGGCCCTAGACGCTCGAAAGGAAATGCAGCACAAGTCCCTTAACTAGGCCCGGCCCGAAAGCAACGATAATGGCCACTCAGGACAAGAGGCTACCAACCTCAATGACCTTTACACCGTGTTGGGGTACCAGGGATGGAGGCGAGATGCCCATACGGACCGCATGCTGGGTGCTGCTGGCACTACGGATCGTCGCTTGTTTGTTCCACGAACGAAGTTAACTTTGCAAAACGCTGAAATGAAGTATATATGTCGCCGATTACATTACCCTACGCTAAATAGAACTAAAACTAGGCTCTTCAGGAGGGGATCACGCATCTCCGCGCTGAAGCTGCGGTACGAGACAATGGTAATACCACCAAGGGTAGCGTTGCGGCTAGCAAATTGGCTGCTGAAGTGGACATGTGAACCAAGAGTAGAATGTTATGATAGTGACAAATGAAACACCTCATTATTGGCCTCTTGTATCTTATGATAGTAAGGTGAAACGGTATGACCGTGGGAGGTTTAGCACCACATTAGTAATCTAAAAGGTTGAGGTACCACGACAGCAAATCCTTGCCAATTCAGGATTATATCATGTTACGGGGGTAAAATCCTGTGTGATCTGCGCACGCACCACCACACACACACACACACACGCAGTAACTTTAGAAATTCATAACTCGTCAATGAGGTCGAATATTGACAAGGCGCTGAAGATTTAAAATCGCGGGAAGGCCGAATATCATGGCCACTTATTCTACTCTTTCATGAAACTTTAACGCTAAAACAAAAGCCCACGCTGCACGATGCAGACAAGTTATACTCCAAGACACTGTCGCCAGCTCAATAAACTATTGATTCAGGGCACTTCACCCATAGCTCCAATGATCCGAAATTTTGTTTTTGATATCGCCAAAATTCAAGTGGGAAAGAATTCAAGCGCTATAGAGACCAGCTTGATTCCAGACCAGGCTTGGATGCGGGTCACATGACTCTCAAGTAGTTTATTTATTTTCAGTGTTCCCCTTTCATGTTCTGTTTCTCTTCTCCGCCTTGTATCCAGATCGCCTCGTAGCTAGTATCGTCAATTCAATGCTATGATTCAGGATTGGGTCATCACACCAGCTCAGTATGATGGATCTATGCCGCAAAAAGGTCGATAGTTCGTGCCTATATACTTTATTTCGAGGAGGTTTGTTCTCCAGAGTTGCTTTTGGTGCTAAGGAACTGATAGATTTGGAAAAAAACAGATCAGTATGAAGTCCATGAAAAAAATGCCTATAATAAGAATGTCTTGTTGGAATGCTTTGGCAGCTTAGGGGAGTCTATTTCAAAGCAAGCCTTCCAGAAAGGTTTGCTCTCTGGAGCAAGTCATTATGGTAACAGGGAATAGATTACATATATAGGGTCAATTAGCATGGATGATTCCTGGAAAATTCCCCAACTTTGATTTACTAAGCCCAGCCGGGGACGGTAGTAGAATGCTTGGATTGAGGAACTAGATGAAGCAAAGCATAAGCCGCACTTTGATTTCTCTCCCACTGGTTAAACGATAGTTTGGGGGATACGAGTGGCTTACACGGTATTCAATCGCTATATTAAAACAAAAGCTCTTCAAGGTAATGGTTGGTTCCCCGATGGCACGGAAGTCACGTGGACATGCGATTCCTCGATTATTTCTATGAACATCGAATTCTTGTCACAATGTTCCCTCCTCACTTGACTCATAGGCTCCAGCCTTTGCATGATGGCCTTCTTTTGTTACAGTTCTATTCCCATGAACTTGATTGATCGCAGTTCAAAAACTGAGCAAAACGATAACTCTCAAAGAGAAAGCTCTTTAAATTGGTTTGGTTAGCTGTCGTCCGAGGAAAATGCTAAAAGTAGAGGGTCACCCGTTATACTCAATCCCTCAGCTGAGTCCAGCATAGTTTTCAAGTCAATCTCGCACAAGTGAAACACATCAATAGCTGCCGTCACAGCTGCAACAAGCTCATCTACCCTGTCGGAAGTCGACTTAAAAACCGTACGCCGTTTTATTGGCCAGGTTCGTGGGGATTTGCCTTAGCGGTTAGCAGAAAAGGCCCCGAATACCATAGAGAAATTAGCCGCGGAAATGAGATTCTCCAACATGAAAACCGCGATTTCACGGATCAACTTGATCAAGAAAAGAGAAAACATCAAAAAGACATGAATTTGGTTAATGCGGCAATTGCAGTCAAAGAGGGAACTGGGCACTTAATCTTCAGCCCACCCGGATGAAAGAAATTCAAGTTGAAAAGGCACATGAGAAGGAAGAGAATAATCAGAAAAGAACGGTTAAAATGGTGGATAATGCGCCAAGAAAGCAAAGAAGGATTTTGAGAAAGAGGAGTTTGAACCTAAGCTCGGTGAAGGGTATCCCAACGAGGTAATGGGAGAGCCTGGAAAATGTCGCAACTGAAGCCGAAGCCTATGGAGAAATGAACCTAGGCAACCTACAAGGCAGGAAGCCATTGATGTCGACGTTGGAGTTGGAGGGAAGGTCTCTTAGGTTCCCTAGGCTTAGGCGACAGAGGTGTGCAAATCGCAGGGCCGTGCACGTAACCAATGTATGCGCGGTTTTAAGACCACTGCAATGGTAAGGCTAGCAAGGGCCAATCTTGTTTAGTTCATGCAAGTGAAGGTTATCTGAACGTTAAGAACCCGAGAGATTCCAAAATCGTGAGAACAAGTTCTTACAAGTGGTCGGCTTGAATAATATGTATGATATCTAGTACTAGTAGTAGTTTACGAGGTGATAACTTTGTTGATGGCCTGATTTCCCAGGCATAAACGTCCGCGTGCCTGATTTTACCAGTAAGTCCGAGTGCACTACAGTCCGTGGGTAATTGGATCGTCAAAAATAACAAATATGATATTATATCTCGGCTGCACCGCACGAGCTAGCGGTAACCAGCTTTCTTTTTCTTTCTTTGTGGTGATGATTTGCATAGTACGTAGGTATGTATCATAGATTATTAATACGAGGGTTACACCACAGCTATGGCTTAAGTGTCGTTACTGTCGTTGCCGACCACAGGCAAGTTCTTGTTATTAGGTATTGTAATGCGCACTGTACGGGCTACACCACTCGACCAAAAGGTCGTAGCAATGTTGAGTGTATATTCAACATTGTGGCCTAGTCCGTTATATAGCTTCGTGCATTACAGGTATATACTGGCTCCATAAAGTTCTGCATCAATAACCTTAAGTATCATTCATTATTATTGGGCTGATGATTCGCCAAATGAATAAAATCCAAGTTGCTTAATTCTGGCCTTCCACACTATCGAGAAATTAGGGCTGTAATTTACTCACATTTGGATGGCGTTAACCGTGATACGTTCCCACACTAGTTATCTAATCATGAAATACTTTCTTCTTGCCAGCTTTACGGTATGATAGCCGATTAATTCTAGAATCATTCGTTTTGGCCTACTTCCGCTGATACTCTAGCCCCTGCGTTTCGGTGGTGAGGGATTTATATGGAGCAATCGGGTCGACTCCCATCCTTGCTTCGCCACTTTTAGACACAGTTGTTCCCCCGAATCTGAGCTTCTTGCTGGAATTCGTCGAGGTGGAACAAACGTATCTGCATGTTAGTGCAGGGTCGGCGCTTGGCGTGTCTGAACACATGCATCTAAGTGACACATGCTTTCAGCGGGGTGATTTCAACTATCAATCATCCTATCGCAAATAATTGACCATTGACCGGTAGTGGGTTAAGTTAATGACCTGGAGATGACGGGAGCGATGTATGGCCTCCTGATTCCTTATCGCACGAGCTGAAAAAAAAACCCCTAGTCCTAAATAAGATGTAACGAACCTTCGAAGGCTTCCACATTACGGTACGGTACATTATTCTTAGTGGGAGGCGAGAAAGATGATTGTGAGGGGACCCCCCTGACTGTTCAGGTGCTTTCACCTATGAACCCGTCCAATTTTGTCGCCGCTCCTACAGAGGCCCAGATTTGTGGTGCTTCGGGTGGGAATGGGAATATTGCGGCGAGTACGAGGAGCCCCGGTAGTATTATCGTCGGAAACCGTATTTCTCTGCCAAGATTGTATAATAGATGTGATGCGGCTGCACTCGTCAGCACTGTCTGTTTTATCGGCACCCACCCACTTGGCATGGGCTGGTGGCTGCCTCGTTAGGCGCACATGGGAAGAATCTTCAATCATCCTTAGCTGCTAATGATTTCCGGCGGAACCAGATCAATAATGCCTTTCGTTTCAGCGCCTTCGATGTTAACCCAACTCGAAGAAAAGATAACAAGGCGGGGCAGCCGAACCGACGGGGAAGCTGGCCAACTAATCGTTGATATCTCATTTATGCATGGATTATTAAACAATGGAACCTGTCCTAGGCAGGTTTGTACTTGAGACCGATTTTATTCTAGATATGGTTCGTTTCCCTGCATACTAATATTAGACTTCCATCATAAGACAAAACAGTATTAGAAAATACTATCGTACAGTAATACAAGATCAATGGGATGGCATCGCTTCCTTTGTCCCATTGCCCTTTTAACTTATTAAGCGATTGTCTTGGTAGTCTCACTTGTGACTCAATACCTATCTGCCTATCTGGATACCATAAAACTTACAGCTATATTGTAGGACTGCTTCACAAAACAGTAATAACACGTACTTTTATTAATCTCCTATATTAAGAGTATCCAGCGATCAAAGGGGGGTGGATTCTTGCCGTTACAGTGTGTCAGTGTGTTACAGTGTATCACAGTTACAATACGGGCTTTTGGACCGAGCCCTATGATTGATGATTGACCCTGTTGATCTTGACTGGGAAAATCCCGCCAGCAGCCCTACTTTACTAACTTGGTTTTAGTCCAAGCTATTGCTATATTCACGGCTCGGCCTTGGACTCAAATCTTGAAGGGTCTCCGAAGGGTAGGCAAGCTCTTTGTAGCCGTGCCTAGTTAATGTTCTAAAAAGGTGGCGCTACAGACAGATGGTAGACAGGACAGCCCGGGGGTGGCCCCCATTTTGACTCTTCACTAGACAGAGGCTACGTAGAATAACCTGAACGATCAGATCGGGTCCTTATCGGTCCAATGGGAGTCGTGGAATGGTCCAAAATAATTATATGGGTATGATAGAATCTTTGTCCCGTCCTTGGAAAATAAATAAACCCGAAGTTCCCTCCGTGGTTCTCTTCGCTCCTACGTTGGTCGTTCGTTCGTTCAGCTACGCCTTGGGTGTGTCCAGTGCGTTCTTCTGCCCGGCATCATTGCTCCCGGTCGAGCATAATCGTGTCGAACGTTAAGCTTGGCATGGCCCCGGCCATTTTTATTTCTGACGGCATTGACCCCGTTCCAGAGGAGGGTGGCGTATATGCGCGAAAGGAACCGTTCGCCGATAAGATTGTGAAGGTCAAAAGCAACTCGGATACGAGCGATCGCGACGACGTAGAGAAGGCAGATAATGATGAGCGGGATTTGAGGCATAAACAGGTAATATCGAAGAAGCCCTGTTGATCCAGTTTTAGTCCCTTTTGTTCCTTCCTCGCTAGTCTCGTTCATTCTTCTCTTTTTGTTTCCTCTTTGGTGATGACGGAAAGGGATCAAGGCTGATGCGTCCAACAGGTATTCACGGGATGGGGGCTGGCATGGTAAGCCGTCCATTCAATTTACTCTCACCCCAATAATGAATACCCTCTATTGATGCGTGGGGACTCGTGGCAGGCTTGCATATCAATCCACTGGGGTCATCTACGGTGATATCGGCACCAGTCCGCTATATGTCTACTCGTCGACCTTCTCCAACAATCCTAGCTATGAGGACTTGGTCGGAGCACTATCGCTCATCATCTGGGCCCTGACCATCATGGTCACCGTCAAGTATATTGTCATTGTGCTACGAGCTGATGACGAGGGCGAAGGCGGAACCTTTGCCCTCTTCTCATTGGTTTCCCGCTACGTCAGTTCTCCCTAGCTCTTGCTCCCTCGTTTATCTTGCCACTTTTCTTGATCACCATCCTTAACTCTCTTTCTTCCCAGCCATGGTTTATGGCTGGTGGTTGACGTGCTTCCAGTCCCATCTCGTTGACCGCCATCCACGAGAGGCGGCCATGACTCGAATTGAGCGCCATAGAACTGGCGACATGCCTCGCCCCAATAGTGCTATCCGTTCCATGATCGAAAGAAGTATGGCCGTCAAATGGTTTTTCAAGGTCGTCGGCGTCGTTGGTGTGGCTTTGTTACTGGCTGGTTAGCGGTGCTTTGTTTCTCCCCATTTCATAAGCGGGCCCTAAATGTCATATACAGACGGTGTCCTCACCCCGGCACAGTCGATCCTGGGAGCGATCCAAGGGTTTGTCTATCCCCATCTTGTGGGTGGTGAATTTGATCATACTCATAACTCGGCCAGGCTCACGGTTGTTAATCCTAATATCTCTACTTCGACCATCATCGGAGTGTCTTGTGCGATTCTTGTCGTGGTCTTTGTTGTCCAGCCTTTCGGAACGGCCAGGCTCGCGAGTACTTTCGCTCCCGTCGTTATCCTCTGGCTGTCTTTCAACCTAGGGTTCGGTATCTATGTATGTGACTCTCTCATGGCCTTTATATAGCCGTCCGGCCATGCATTGACTGCTTGTTCAGAATTTGGTTCATTACGACGCGTCAGTCTTCAAAGCATTATCCCCTTATTTTGCGGGCAGCTTTCTTGTCCGCAACGGCAGGAATGGTTGGATCGCCATCGGTGGGGTCTTACTGGCTTTCACCGGTGTGGAGGCATTGTTTGCCGATTTGGGCGCCTTCAGCAGAAGGTCAAGTTCTTTGCCCTCTAGGCTGATTTGAGGGAGCATCATCTGTGCTGACTTTCATGCAGGGCTATTCAATTGTCATGGCTATGTTTCGCGTACCCATGTCTCCTTATTTCAGTGCGTAGTTTATTTACCCTTGCGATGCTCACATGAGTATATATATATATATATTGATTTCATCGCAGTATATCGGGCAAGCCGCCTACATCAGCCAAGATCCTTGCAACAACAATAGCCAATTAACCTGCGCTTACACCAACCCGTTCTATCTAACGGTCCCTCCCGGCATGCTGTATCCCAGTCTTGTTGTCGCCGTTCTGGCATGCATTGTGGCCAGCCAAGCTGTCATTACGGGGTCTTTCCAGGTACTAATCTATTCTTCCTTTTCCTTCGGTCTACCTACGCTATATGGTTTAATTCCGGAAATATCGGCCGATTAGAAGCCTGGCTGATGGCTTTTTAGCTCCTATCTCAAATCATGAAGCTGTCGTACTTCCCGCAGGTAGAACTCGTCCACACTTCAAAACGGTTTCACCACCAAGTCTACGTCCCCGTGGCAAACTGGATCATGATGGTTGGCACGGTCATAGTCACCGCCGTCTATAACAATGTAAGTCTTCTTGTCTATACTCTTCTTCCTTTCACAATCACCACACAAAGCTATTATGCTCATCCGTGCTATGTGGTTGGTAGACGACCAAACTAGGCGAGGCTTACGGCACTTGTGTCATCCTGGTGACGTTTCTGACCACGTGCATGGTCACCGTAGTGGCCATCATTGTCTGGCGATTGCCGCTCTATGTCGTCCTCCCAATTTCCATCATCTTTGTCCTCTGGGACGGCGTGTTTCTCTCGGCGGCTTTGGTCAAGGTTCCCGACGGTGCATGGTTCACTCTCGCGGTCGCGGTCGTACTCTGTATGTTCTTTGTGCTCTGGCGGTTTGGCAAAGAAGAGCAATGGAAATCCGAGTCGACAGACAATCTGCCTTTGTCCAAGGCGCTGCTTCTGAGCTACAATGAGGATGAAAAGCACGATCTACGTCTGCAGCCCGCGTTGGGGGGATCTGAGATTAAGCCGCTCAAGGGTTTGGGAATCTTTTTCGATAAAGCTGGCCATGCCTCTACGGCGCCGATCGTGTTTATCCACTTCCTGAAGAAGTTCTCCGCGTCGACCGAAGTGACCGTGTTCTTTCACCTTCGCCCTCTCAGTTACCCCAGCGTGCCTCCGGATGAGCAGTTCACGGTCAGTCGCTGCTACGCCACCGGCCCGGACGGCACCAAGATCCCGATTCCGAACTGTTACCGAATGGTTGTGCGGCACGGCTACACCGATGATATCATTTCGCCGAATCTGGGATTGCTGGTGACTAACCAGATACGCAAGTACCTGGCGGCCGAAGAAGGCGCCAAGTATTCTGTCGCCCCCATAACAGTCGATGATCAGACCGCCGAAGCTCCAGCGCTGGCCGTGTTACAGAAGGCATACGACGATCAGGTTATCTACATCGTCGGTAAAGAGCAGCTACGACTCCAGCCAGGTACTTCGATCATCCGCCGGCTGGTTCTCAGTTTATACCTGTGGATACGGGAAAATACCCGTAGTAAGGTGCAGCATCTCAATGTAGAGGTCGAACGGTTAGTGGAAGTGGGGTTCGTGAAGGATATTTGAACCACCCTGATATCGGTAGTCCATCTATAAAATTGATCTTTTATTTTAATCTATTATTATTATTAGCCTTTGTGTAGTTATAATACATGAAATCTTGTCACTTTGCTGTTCCCCCTTGATCTTGACGTCCAATTATGCTGATCTCTCCCTCGTTTATCTCTCTATCGACGATGACCACGATAACAATAGTTAGTTAGAATAGCAATAATGGCAGCGGCAAATCCCACCCGGCCTTATAGAAATCGTCCCTCATACCAAAATCAGCGCAGTTATCTTCAACTTTCAGCAACACTGCCATGCACGGTGGGTCAAACATGATACCACCGAGGCAGACGGCTCTCCTAGAGTTGTAATGTGATTTAGTTTATATATGATTTATACTCTACATTTTGTTGATGAAAAACTATACTATTTAACTAGTTTACTGACGGTCAGCGGCAGGCATAGTGCCCAAGTTAATCTCAGCGACTATACAATATATCTCCTTGGAGCTTTGTCGGATCATAGATTCCTATCTTTACGAAAACCCTATGTAACAATTTAATTCCGAAGGCGTGTCCTCAATTTGCTGCCCCGCCCAGTTGGGCTGGATCTTGGCGTGTCTTTGCATCATCCTTTTCTTCTCCCCGTTCTTCATTTTTTTCTATCTCCTGAGCCTCGTCATTACGGCGCCGCTCCTCTTTACGCTTCTCAGCCCTATCTCAAGCTCCTGCGCTTGCTCACGGGCCCTCCAGATTTTTGAGGGCGAGAAGAAAATGCTGGCCCTGAAGTTCTCAAGGGCCGGAAGCTCCAGAGGTTTACCTCTTTTTTGTCTTTTCCATTCAAGATGAAGCACTTCCTGAAGTCTAGCATTTTCATGCGCAAGATTTTTGTTACGAACGGGCAATTTTTCCGCCGAACGACGGAGGGCTTCAAAATCTGATCTCCAAGCATTCTCCGGTAACCCCTGGGGATATCGGGCATAGAGTTAGTGTTCTCTTTCTCCAAGTCGATAGGCTGAAGTTCAACTTTGGAGAGAACTCGGGCCGGGTGAGGGAGAAAATGGGCCGTAGCTTGGAATGTTGGATGCTGCCCCAGGCATTGCGAAATATAAGCAGAGACGAACGATTCAAGTTATGCGTTCATGATTCGAGAAAACACCGTGGAAAGGGGAGAGAAGATTCCGACATCTAGTTTGCTAAAGCCAGTGTGTCGAATGGGCACTTCGAGTATTATCCTACTCTTGTGACGGAACTTGATACATTCATGGCTTTAGTGACCATTTAATGAGAAGGAATCGCCTTGGTATATTGCAGCAGGAGGGAGTGTGTTTCCGACCACATTGATTCTTGCAAGTAAGGAAATAAACTCCCGATTCCTATCATGAGTCTCCCCTAAAAGTCTCACTTGTTCGTATTGCTCCCGACTCAGAATACGCTTCATCTTCCGGCAAATGCCAATGACCAACCCTTTCTCATCGAAATTCTAGATGTTTTCTGGCCGAATATGATATTTTCTCAAAGGTATTGGCCAACATAGGTACTCTTAGCATTATCGCTATCAAAAAATATAGCTAAAAAAAAAAAAAAACTTTTATTTAAGAAAAAAAAGAAAGGATTAGTACCTGCTTAAATACTCTCCAAAAGGTTTTTATTATCGACATCGACACGAGTTACCAAGTAGACGCTATAGTATAGCTAGTAGATACACTAGCTGATTAACCGCAGAGTCTTTCTATTGACTATCATTTATCATGTCAATCAGAAAGTGTAAAGCTCTCTTCTTTGAGGGTATTTTCTTTCATAAATAAAATCAATACTTCAAAAATAATGACCGTAAAGTTATAACTCAACGAGAATGGTTTGAATTTCAGTTGATTTTGACATACATGTAGCGTAAATTTCTGTATAGAGTTATTTAAAATAATTATCTACATACAGCTAACACCTAACCAGCTCTGTTAGATACCTGAGACTTACCTTGACTATCTTCCCAAGAATCCACATTCAGCTAACTTATAACTAAGACATAGGCCTTGTTCCAGTGAAGCTTGCTCAAGGCTAGACTATTCTCAATAGAACCGAACGTCGTTGTGCTCTTTATTTGAATTCACAGCTGTTCTAGCATCCGTTTTTAGGGGGATTTTCCTATAACCATCCTTCAGACATGAAGCCACTTTCGGAGGAGAGCCCGTTGTCCATGATTTTGGATCGATTTGAAGGGTGACTCTGTTGACGGCTTCTTTAATCCATTTAGTTCAAGTAATTACTAAGTAATTACTATGGAATTTCTGGGTCATAAATAGAGTAAACTAATTGAATTCATGTCAGGAAGAGGAAGTCTAAGTTGGACCCGATAACTAATGTAGCTACGGAGTGTAAGCTAACTGGGCACTTTTCATATAAATAAAATGAGTATATACTATATATACATATAAAATGCCTTAGCCATATGGGGCGCCTGAAGTCATAGAGGTAATGTATTAGTAGAGATGGAACTAAATAACTCCACTCAATTTTTCTTGTACTTTCTCCTTTGCGAGGTAGACAGGGCCTATTATGTAGTTTCATCTTTCAATATACCTTTAATTGAAAATCCCCTAGAATTTTCTTGACCCGTAAGTTCCTTTATAGGCACCGGTCACTAGAATCCACCCGTTTTATGCCCTGTATGCCACCTAAATGGAATTTACGCATGATTAATATGTCAGTACGGGACTTTCCACTGAGAAAAATTTCCACACCAAGCTCAAAGACCCAAGGGTCCAACAACACACATTACACATTAGGGAATTAATATGCATATTCGTCACAGTTTCATCAAGGGGCTTGATATGACATTTGCTGGTCCTAAATAGGGTAAGGTCAGATTGGGGGAGTACATTGATATTGACCCCCGCAACCGTACCCCTTATGGGGCTACAGTAAATAATCACATAGTAGAAACTGCGGTCTTGTATATGAACCATGTACTAATTAATCCCTTAAGAATACAATATTTAAAGAGTTGAGCTATGACAAGGGGTGCAAGATACTAGGGGCAGTGTACTTACTAGGTATTTCAGCATCGGGTTGAAAAACTCATAGTGATCACATAAGCTAGAATAAGTTGCATTGAATAGACGAAAGCATTGTATATGTATATGATTGTCGCCAAACTTATCACAGAACTCCAATCGAGGCATTATAACTCATGACGGGAGTTGCGATTACGCAGCCTCTGGCAGTTGGGATTAGAACTCCTATATGGGTCTCTAGGCCAATTATATAGAAGCGGTTAGTATTTATATTAGTAAGTACTCGTTCAAAAGCTCTTAAACACTATAATAAGCAACCTCGTACTAGTTGACCTTGGAACCTCTTTTTGATTGAGGTCTACAGCTTTCCAAGTTGAGTCATCACTAGGCAAATTAATATAATCCCTAGAAACAGTTTTCCGTTAAGCCTTGTGGCTTACGCATGGGAAACGTGGCTGGGGACCCCAGGTTGACTAGCGGCTTACCTAATCCACTTAAGGATACTTGGATCTGGTGCTGGATATCCAGGACATCAAATGGATACCGATTATAAATTGGTAGTATTGTGAAGACAGATCGCGGTTATTGGCAAAGGATGAATCTGTGAATGCAACAAGTTGGATGGAGTTGAGATCGAGTGGGACAAAAGCAAGGCCTTGAGAGTCGTTGTCATGTTGCCATTACAGTCGTTTATTAAGGTATTTAATGTCTTCATTTTGTGGATCCGTGACTTGGGCTGCATATGACAGGTCAAAAGAAGCTTCAGGCTAGCAGATTGAAGCGATATAAGCTCCCCTCGCCCTCATTGCGATATATTGACCTTTCGGACCAATGTATTTTTGAACCGTTCCGCGGGAATTCACGATGTCAGTTGGTTTAGAGGGGTCAGTGGTGATAATAATGTCAATCTATCCCTACGCAACATCAGTCAAGCATATATGCAATCTACAACAAACTCGGGACGTGATTTCTTCGTATGACCGCTTCAGGAACTCGGACTTGATAGAATCCAGATACTCAAGATTATGAAACCCTTGTATGGAGTCCCAGAGGCCGGTAATCATTGGTTCAATACTTATCACCGCCACTACATCGGACGACTTGGGATGGAATAGTCAACTTATGATCCCTGCCTCCTCACTGCGTGTACAACTGTTGACAGCGGACCTTTTGGCCTTATTGGACTCTAGACACACTCACTTTGGCCAATGATATATTGGCGCAGATGGAAGAGGATGAACTACAAAAGGTGAAGTTCACTGCAAAACCACTCCAGCAACTCACACTCGAAAACCCCCTCAAGTTTAGTGGAGGCAATGATTACTTTGACAGACTCGAACAACATTTCACTTACTCAAATACGTCAATGCAAAGATGTCCGCACTGCCGACCCCTTCAAACCAACTAACATTGTAAGTTCCCGCGGAATGGTTCGAAAAGACATTGGTCCGAAAGGTCAATATATCGCAATAAGGGCGAGGGGAGCTTATATTGCTTCAACCTGCCGACCTGACGCTTCTCTTGACCTGTCATATGTGGCCCAAGTCACGGACCCACAAGATGAGGACATTAAATATCTCAATAAACGACTGCAATGGCAACATGACAACGACTCTCGAGGCCTTACTTTTGTCCCAACCATCCAACTTGTTGCATTCATAGATTCATCCCTTGCCAATAACCGTGATCTGTCTTCACAAATTGGTTTCGTTCTCGTACTCGCCGAGAGGAATGCGTCTGAGCTATATACAATGGCCTACGGCTTCGATATTGCAGTTGTGATAAAGTCGACAGCCGAAAATATCCTACGCAAACCAATCCCGTTGACACTCTACACTGACTCCAAGTCACTCTACGAATGCCTTGTCAAACTAGGAACGACTCGAGAGAAACGACTGATAATTGACCTAATGTGTCTATGCCAAGCCTACGAAGGTCGCCGAAGTCAAATGGATCACGGTGACAGCAACCACCCAGCTGACGCGACGACGAAGACGAAGTCTTGCCAGGCCCTGAGAAACCTGATCGACACAAACCTGGTAAGACTAGAAGCCATGAAGTGGGTTGAACGAAAAGACAAGGGAGCTAGCTACTACTGTGAGCTACTAATTAAGAAAAGACTGCTAGTGTATAACCATTTAGCATGGATGACTTAATACCACGTGACCTCCCAATAGCTGTTGGATTAGTCAGTCCTTAATTAGGTTCAGTGGCGAAAAATTCTTCATGTTTATACCTATAGCGAAGGCCCCCTTGCAATCAGATAGAAAGTCAAGCAATGAATCCAAGAGACTACAATCCATTCACTCGACTACTATGATACATATATACCATTATGATATGATTCTGTTGTTGTTATTGTATTTTTTCACGTTCAGCCTTTCAGCGCGTAGCGATATACCGTACTGGTAGTAGTATCTCTGAGGCCTCGTTCCTATCTCCCTATTACACCGCACAACAAACCCGAAAAGCCGGGGGCGGACTGTGGAATCGAACCGTAGACACCACCGCCACTACGACGAAACGAATATCGATCGTGCCGACCCTAGACATGTGAAGATGGTATTTAATAAAGCTTGCGATACCGAAATATCTTCCATCTTCACGCCGCAGTAAACACGGTGGCATTCAAGCCCTCACTGTCAGTACACCAGCACCATCAACGTCGGTTTTGTCGTTGACCACCGAAGACCGCCTGTCAGCTTGGCAAACTCAACACTTGGTCCACAAATCCAAGTGTTCGGTAAGCTTCGCCATCAGACAGGCGGATAAAATGCCGCACAGAGACTGCATCTGGCACCATCGAGCGCGTATCTACCCCTTTGCTGACTGGGTTGGTTGTCATTTATAGTACACTTCTCCCGCATCTTCCGCCGCTAAAGAAGAAGTTGGGGAGTACCCACCCGCAACGGACACGAGGTAATTTGGCATCGGTGATGATGACGTCCGTCTCTCCATATGTGTACTAAAACCTGAGATTCTAACCGACTAACCGATCTCCAATCATAAAGACGGAGTCCGATTGAAACCTCCTTTCCCAGAGGTTTTAGTCCCAATGAACAGCACTATGAGATGATAAAAGTTGCATTCAGAAACCGAGGCCTTCGGTTGCGTTAGCGGGAAGCCGCTCTTCCACTTCCAATTGTAGTGGGTCTTTAAGTAAAACATCCACATAGGATTTGCTGCTGATCAGCCCGAAGTTATTTACCCCTAACCCGAATTTCTAAATTACTACTGAGGTATCTGGGATGATAGAGGCCATATTAGTATTTCTTACATTGAGCGAACTGCTCTTTTGATTATCGGTTCGTCGCTTCGTATAATACTATATGATCAGAGGAGTTCTTAGGTCACCTAGGTCACGTGGATGATTATCCGTAAAAGGAACTTGCATGTGCAGCTGGACCGATTCTTAAGATCATTGGCGGCAAGGACTTTTAGGTAACTATCATATACGAGAGCAGCGGATCGTCGCTACGCTAAGGTCTGAAATAGAATAGGTCAGGCTTAAAATGATCCCGCGGTCAGTTTGAGTCTGGGGAGAATTCGGAGCGCCGCCACATGGGTTTAGCGTACCTTCGGCTTCGAATCTCAAATATCATACTAGCAGATTTCTATGCAGCACTATGTATGTAAATTCTCAAACACTGTGATGGTCCGGTTTAACTAGTTGCGCACGCCAGCAACTTCGGTGAACAGGCAAGGTTCAGGGCGTTATAATAGTCCCATTTCCATAAAAAGAGGCGATTGGGCGGTTCGGGCCAGGGCCTGTCAAGAGTTCGTCCCCCAAGGGACCATGCCATTTTCTCAGGATTTCTCACGAATAGTTGAAATTCTATCGCAGCCCCTACCAGTACTACATAAGTTACTTAGCTCATTGCGTCGGGTGAGTTAAAAGGATTTCAAACATTAACTTCTAAGTGTCAGGGACCTGAATGCAAGTCGCTTGGTGCAAGCTATCCCCTAATCAGCTAGTTATGGTTTATCTGGCGCTTGATTAAATCCAGCTAGTACTCATTCGCGCTCACCCAACCCTAGACGGTAACTTTATTATTATAGGTCAACTCAAGCGACTTGACTTGACTTGTTGACCGACTTGTTCAGGCAGAAAAAAGAAAATTCCATAACGGGGCGATATTACGTTCGCTGGATGGATGGCTGACTTGTAAGTAAAAGGGCGGCGCGAATAGGAATAGTGATAATACGGCGGATGGGTTGCCCTAAAACCAATCAGGTTAGATCATAAGACCTTACTGCGCTCGCCGTCACGCACCTTCGGAGCCGTCTTTCTAGAACATCCAAAGTCTTTTTTCGTTTCGTCAGTACTTAGTAAGGTTAGTAGGGCTTTGTCCAGTCTTCTTTCTAGGGCATTGATTATCATTTTTAGCCACTCTAGTGAGTCTATAATCACTAGTAGTTCTCGTAGAGAGCAAATGAACTAAATAAATAAATCATGCGAACGTCGTTCCACATTACAGAACGGGCGCCTTCAGACTTCAGAGAAAAAAAAGCTTCTTGTCTCGTATGCGCTTGTTGCTTATTATGGACAGGATGAATGCTTTAAAGACCTAGACCAGCTCCCTGGATTTCAGGGTCTTTGGCCCTTCGCACGGGCATCAACATTCCGCTTTCTGGAGACATCTTAATGTCCTTGCTACGCTCCCACAATACCCTTTGATAGCTTCGAAACGGTTACATCCAGGACTAAGTATTGTGAAACAATAGCCGTACCGGCATCAATCATACCCTGTTGCTGTCGGTCTAGGTGCAGCGATGATGTACCAACCGCGAGGCAAGGCCTTGTTGGCGTGTGTGACCTGTGTGACCTCACTCGGGTTTCTACTCATTGGCTTCGATAATGGCCTGATGGGAGGGTTAGGTGAGGGTTCTCAACGGCTTCTGGTTCGAAATGCAATTTCTCATTTGCACAGTCAATGCGCCTGCATTTATAAACACATTCAACAGCCCAGACTCGTCTATGATTGGTCTGATTGTGGCGATCTATGAAGGTTCGTACCTCTCCTACCTATATAGGCTGCACGAATTACATGTTAAGTGAGATTTAGTGGGATGCTTTCTCGGGTCCGTTATCACTGCATTCATTGGCGAGAATCTAGGCCGTCGCAAATCTACCGCATTAGGCGCGGTTATTATGATCATTGGTGCTCTCCTGCAAGCGACAGCATACTCCAGAGCCCATTTGATTGTAGCTCGGATCATAACGGGAGTGGGAATGGGGTTCATCAACTCTACAGTCCCGGTTCTCCAGGCCGAGTTTGCCCCCAAGGCCACCCGTGGAATGTGTACGTGAATCGGTTACCCTCCGACCGCGGTTCGTTAAATCCAAAGACTAATAATAAGACTAACGGATTGTTTGCCCCCAGTTGTGTGTATGCAACTGTCGACGCTCAACTTTGGTATCTGCTTGGTATATTGGATCGACTATGCATTCTCCTCCGTTTCTGACAGCTATGCATGGAGGGTTCCCGTTATTCTTCAGTGTATATTCCTCTTTGCCATGCTTTTCCTCTTGACGACCATCCCGGAAACTCCTCGCTGGCTTGCAGCGCATGGGCAGTCAGAAAAGGCGCTAGAAGCGTTAAGACAGCTGAAAGAAGGCGTCATGGACAACGCCGCGATCCTACAAATGCACAATGACATTGTTCAAACGGTCTCTATAGAAACGTCAGTCGGCGCGGGATCATGGAGGGACCTGCTGAAGAATGATCAGATTCAGAGCCAGAGGCGGTTCTTGATTTCCTGCGCAATTCAAATCTTTCAGCAATTGGGTGGCATCAACGCCATTATCTGTGAGTATTGATCCGGAATCGCAAACTTCCTCAGCATGGCTAATGACCCACCCAGACTACTCTAGTACTCTATTCCAGAAGTCTATTGGATTTAGCAATCATATGTCTGCCCTGATGTCTGGGTTCCTTCAGACGTGGTTCTTCCTTGCCTCTTTCATCCCCTGGCTCCTGATCGATCGGATTGGAAGACGGCCTTTGGTAAGAATCAACCTCAATCACATCGGTCGAGATCGTTCTACTAATCCTGCTTGTCTTCTAGCTCCTTTCCATGATTTCGCTGATGGCCGCCGTGATGGCAGTCCAGGCAGCACTAATCTACCAAGTGCAATTCGGAACTGCAATCGCTCATTCCTCAGGCATAGCCGCAGCCGCTATGCTCTTCATCTTCCAAGGCGCATTTACCATTGGATTTCAAGCCACCGTCTGGGTCTATCCATCGGAGATCCTGCCCCTTCGTCTTCGACAACGGGGATCATCGGTCAGTACTGCATCGAACTGGATATTCAATTATCTTATCGTGCAAATCACCCCCCCAGCGATTACTAATATTGGATGGAGAACCTATATCATTTTTGCGGTCCTGAACGCATGTTGGGTACCGATCATTTATCTCTTCTTTCCTGAAACAAGGGGGCTGGAGCTGGAGGATGTTGACCGTCTTTTCAGCGAGGATCACACTGTTGATTCCCTCGATCGGGTTCCTAAAGCCCATGATGTGGAGCACTGTGGATAACATCGTCCTGCGTCTAGAATCTAGATCGTAGTCCTTGTGTAGTTTCAGGGATGCGATAAGGGAGAGAGAGGTATTGCTATTGAATATTGTCTTTTGCAATCAGTGCTCTTAGCAAAATAGTGACTTCTACTCTATCATACATTACCTTGGAAAGTTCTGGCTTCTCAATAAAATTAGCGCTACACTCTTTTCTTGTGTGTTTTACTACCACCAAATAAGATCATCCGATCTTGAGTCTCAAAATCTTATGTTGCATTGGCTTGCTTTGAAAGTGACCGTCCTAGATGTTTCGATTGTTTCGGTCACTGCGAAGGCCCTGGTCGCCTTCGACATGAATTCTACAGGAGACCTATGATTTAGCGCTGACTGGCCACCTAGGCCGTGAAGCATTTTATACCCTAATTCTCCCAACAATTGTTTTGGTCCGAGGTACCAAGCGATGTGAGAGAGGTGGTGCAGAACCACCAACCTCTGCAGCAACAACAAAGTCTGGTGTGAATGAAAGCATGATTGCTTAAGCCGCCGCCAGTTCCTGACCGAGTATGGCGTGAGGTTTCAATTGATTCTGTTGAGAAACTGCCGCCGTCAAATGGGGTATACCAACCAGCCTGATGGTTATAACGGACCGCTTGAATGAAGGGGTTAACTTGGAGCCTGTGAGGGAAAATCGACGCAGATACGGTTGATAGAGCCTTTATCGGGTCTTTCTACCGCCATCATGGATTCCAAGTACGCCATTGTGTCAGATAGGGGGAGTGCGTTTGTTGTTAGTCGTTCTATATATAGCCCATCACCCGGAAACCGATGGATCAACCGAACGGGCGAATACTGATATCAAAGTTTACCTTTGGAGATTCTGTAACTAATGCATTAGAATGACAGGGAAAGCCTGCTAGAGCTTTGCACTTAATAACTGAGACTCCACGTCTCCCTAGGCGATCCGTTGGGGATAGGAGCCCGATAGATTGTCCGGAAGCTTCACGATGCTACTAACTGGGCACAGATGTCGATACCTGCTGCTCCACAATCCCAGGAGGAAGTGCACTAATCGCCATAGACGGATGGCGCCATCGTTTGGGGTAAAGCAAGAAACTGGACGCCCGTAATGAAAAGTTCCACAACGGTGTTGGAGAAAATCGGCTCCCATGCTTACCCTACCGGGAATACCTCTACGCATGGTTACTTCGCCCAGCTGCGAGCGATCCTTTTCCTATGATGGTCCTTTGCGACCAGGGACCTGCTAGGGCAGCGGTAACTATCCAGTCACAAAAGCCTATTTCGAGCATATTCAGTTCGATATTGATAAAAATCAAGATTCCCTGACCGTATCTTCACTTGCCGTTGGCCTTGAGCAGAAGCTTAAGCAAGGCAACTACCTGATCATCCTTTCTGTTAGGGTTCAATAATAAGAAGACTAAAATCCCTGCTAGATAGTGTGATAGATAGTTCCTACGCCCATGCACAGAAATTCCCCATTCTCAAACTTGCTAGACCGATTTCTTTACACTTAGTAGATGGCACTTGTATACCACCATACTATTACCGAAGCTGCTCTCATCGATTTATGGGTTGGTGAACATCATGAACAGCTAATCTCCTATTTGACGCCGTCACCGCAATACGTAATTATTATCCTGGGAGACACCTGACTTTGTAAACACAATCTGAGCGTCGATTGGGTAGCTCGCACGGTTACTTTTACCTCCAGCCGGTGCTTTGAAAAGGGATGTCTTGTGAGCCCCGGTGACTACAACCTGTTCATGCGAGGCAAACCTCCATATAGCGACTGAAGAATTGATGAAGCGTGTTCCAAAGGAGTTTCCTAGCGAAACT
Source organism: Pseudotulostoma volvatum (assembly GCA_019804575.2). Taxonomy (NCBI): domain Eukaryota; kingdom Fungi; phylum Ascomycota; class Eurotiomycetes; order Eurotiales; family Elaphomycetaceae; genus Pseudotulostoma; species Pseudotulostoma volvatum. The sequence continues at coordinate 11,573 of JAHQZX020003730.1, read as the reverse complement.
GAAGTTTTCTTGAAACATGATGCTGAACAGTGTTGGGAAGGCAGAAGCGAATAGACACACACTCGCACCCTCATCGAGAAGGACCCCTAGGAGGCCTAAGGAACAGAGAACAGCGTGGCAAGCGAAGGATATGGCTATGGCTCTATAAGAGATGAAGGACTGATCGCTGGGCTTCTCGAGAAGATGGATATTATGTACAAGAAACGAGTGTGGTAAGGTGGCCACCCAAGCGAGGACGCTATATGCCTAATAAGGCAGGAAGCGTACTTGGTTGGAAGTCTTACAAAACCACCAGCCAGTACTGATCCCGATGAGGTTAACTAGTATGCGCAACACCCACAACATTTATATAGAAGCCTTGGGGGAGGGGTACGCGTTACAATCTCACTAGAATCTTATCGCGATGAAAGGCAGGGTTACCCGATTCTACAGTAGATGAAGTCTTAATTTTCTAACTATGGATGTGAGAGAGATATATCCATTGCATAAAAAAATGATAATCGATAATGACGACAAATGTCGACAGCGATAGTATGCGTGATAGGTGACATGCTACCAGGCCCTCGTACTATTTTCATCTATACCTAGACTCCGACAAATCTAAAGAAGCTAGAGAAAGATGAGAAGAAGCGAACTATAGTCGATGCGTCTCCTCCGAGTATACATTCTTTCAATAGCCATTATAATGTGGCGGCTTCAAAAATATTCAATGAATTCAAAGTGATAAGTACATAGTTACTACTAGCAGTAGTTCTGAGGTGGATGTGACTCGGACCATTAGACAAAACGCAGACTCTGTAAAAGTTATCAAATAAGGTATATTGTGGACTCTAAGCGGTAGTCCTCGGTCTATGGACAAATGTGAAGGGATAAACCTCGAATATTAACTTACTACTAAAATAAGCTAACGTACAAAAGGAAATCGTTAAGAAAAGAAGAAAAGAGGATGGTCTAGTCACGTGGTAGCCACATGACACCAACTAACAGGCTTCAGCCTTGCGACAACAAACAACGCAAACAAATAAGCGAACGCTAGGTAGAATCTAACCAGGATAATAACTTGGGGATGTCGCCCGGGTGGTGTTGGTAAGATGGGTGGGGAACATGGTCTCAGCTACAACCGACGTGCTTCAGTGATTTGACGGATATGGCCCACTTCGCCAAATGATGAGCAACCAATGGACGCTTATGGAACGAGCAGTATGTGGGTCATTAGTTAGGGCTGCCCTAATACCAAGTGTATCACTAAGGCCTGACCATTCCTTATGTATCATTTCCTTTGTATAGGTCAGGTCTTAATGACAGGCCAGATGCCACCCCCCTGCAGAGCGCCACACATCAAAGGCAGCTATATCAGGGTAAAGAACACCACCACCAGCTTGGGGATGTCTGCCGATACCGATTTTGTCGATATCGGCAGGTTGGCAAATCGGCAACAGCCCTACTCAAAGGCCCCCGTCGAATAAAGTCCAATTCAGAATCATATACGTTGAGATCTGGGATCATAGACTCGGTAACGGGACAACGGCAAAGTTCATCATCCTCCAAAGGATCAAGATTTTCAGGGATAGCTTCTCTATCAGGCTCCGCTTCGGGGCTCTCGGGCTCATCCTCCAAGATAAGAGGAGACATCTCCATCTTTGGGTAGGTCATTATACCGACCATTCTGGATAGTGATATTTTTATAATCTGGATGATTAGATTTAAGGAACCTTAGCCACGCAAAAACCACACTCCTCCTGGCCCGAAAACCTCGCTGGAATTGACGGTGATATATATATATACCTGAAGTTATTTTATTAGCGTCTTTGGGTCGGAGTAATGAAACAATCGTTAGATATTTTGGCTTTCGATTGATAGAACAAAATCACCGCCTAAGTAGCTATTTCTTGAAGACTCGATGGAATAGAGAAATATGAATAGGTCTGGGTCACATGATGATTGGGTCATCTCCGATCGGGGAATGGCTGGATCCAGTCTGGACATCTGAAAGGCTCCGGTAACATAATATTACATACCAAGTTATATCATAGATAGATAGCAGTATTCGCAGTTACTACTACACACGATCTTCTTTGCTATCCAAGTGGCGACTGTCTCCTACCTAAATATATAAAGATGGCAAGCCAACTGATCAAGGGCTGGAGCCTGTCATTCATGATGAAGAGATCTCTGTAGAACCTATGCGCCTGGACATTCGTTGGGGTCGAATCCTTACCATCACGATCTTTCGGGAGCACAATGCGGTCTGCTTCATAGATGGGCCTGAGAAACAGCAATGGGAGGGGAAAAAGGTCATTAAAAGCTGTCTTATCGGCTCTCTAAGGGGAATAGGCACAAAACTGCACGCGTAAAGTAGTATTCCAGTTATGGTAACGGGGGTTTGGGCACCCAAGTATGATCTAGACACCGCGTCGAATCACTTGCACGGTATGTCCCCTGTTTCCTTGTTGGAGAAATGGCGGGTACATGTAGTGGATGACGATAAAGGAATGGGAGGTACATGTAGAAGATATAGATGAGTGGAATTCATCAATCGGCAGGAATGTCAGTTCTAAAGAATTTCCAATATAATTTGCTATATTCTTTAAAATAATTGAATCATTGCAATTGGACTAGTCTACTGTCCAAGGGCTAGCCAGGACGAGTAGCTGGGCCACAAACATATATCATACCTACGTATTCTTATCGTTTTCCACCGAGTCGGAAGGTCTGCATCCTATTCTGAACATGCACCGTGAACTCCATCTGGTCATCAGCCCTCCTATGTTCCACCAGGGCGGTGCCTGTTAGCCCCAGGCTTCGCCGACCCCCCAGCTCGGCCTCCACCTGTTCTTTAGATGGAAAATAACCCCACACCGACTGCTGAGCATTAGGAAGAATCTCTTTCACCGCTCCCCAAATTTCGGCAACCTCTTCACTGTAGATCGGCTCGTGGATTGTACGATCTGGGACGGTGCGGAAATCGTTTTCTTGGTCCGCCTTTGGAACAGGATCATCCTTCACCGCTAGAGGGGTCACCAAGATTGCCTGGACTTCACCGGGGAAGGCGTTCGAATCAAGCCTCTCGTGGAACTTCTTCACGCCGGTTTCTAATCGATCTATGACCTGCTTCCTAAACTTCGCTGTGTCAAACTCCCCTTTGGTGTTTCTATTACCAAAACTAGTTTCGAACCAGTGCGTTCCATATATCCCTGTTTCCGAAAATGCAAAGAAACTGGTGCATCCCTCAAGCCCCCATACTCCTACCGGAGTTTGAGTATCCGCATCTAGAGGCGTGAAACGGGCGGTATGAGTATCTGTCCCCTCTGGAATTTTGTTGTTTTTTGGTCCTCTACCCACGGAGATGAAATTATCTTTGTTAAAGATATTCCGTATCCGTTTGGGGTTCTGGTTCTCCTCCCCCGTTAGGAACCCAACAGCTTGGCTGGTACTGGCTTGACTGGTACTAGCTTGGCTTGTATTGAGCCGAGGCTTTTTAGCTGACGATGAACTGCCAGGTCTCCCGCGGCCAGACGTTCCGGTACTGTCTTCCAGGTTCACCGGATCATTCTGAACATAACTATACAGATTGAGGCCATCAATAGTGCCGAGCGGATCGGTGGATGTCCAACGCCCTATCCATGCAGCATAGTACCGCGTACCACAGAGGTAGAGTCCACTTTCGCCGTCATATTGGTAGGCTGCAAAGCGATACTTGCGGGGAGCTTCTGTAGTGTAAGATCGGTACGTACTGGCTCCATATGGGCAATATTCTTCACGTGAAATGACTTTTGAGCTGTCATCTAGTTCTAGGTTCTCACTCGTCTGATAACGGACTAGCCGTGTGCTTCTCGTAGAGTTATACTCTACTAGGACAATAGGGGCGCGAGTGACACTGGGAGCCCTGATGAGAAACCTGATTAACTCATCTACCACCGTAAAGCCAATTCCATCATAGACTCTCGAGATGTCGCACAGTGGAAGATAGAAGGTTTCCTTGCTCTTTTTGGGTATTGGTTCTCCTTGGGACCCCGTTCCTCTCTCGGTAACCTTGCGTACCCGCTCACCGAGAGAATCGTAAACATACCATGTCGTCTCCGGTGTTTCATTTGCCCCAACCCGTTGCGTGGAGAATGCCCGCATCTGATTGTCATAATCCCAGCTTAATCTCGAATAACCGGGGATGGTAGTCATGCACCCATTTTGCCCTGCCTCCCCTTCATACCCATAAGTATCCGTTGTAGTACCGATCGTTGTACTACTCAGTCTATTGCTATTCTCGTAGTAGGCATACTTCCGAGTCCAGCCCGAATATATAGTTGCTGTTCGTGGAGCATGCTTCATCTCCTGAATATTCCCTACAAGATCATATTTATAAGTTTCTTCATACTCGATCAGCTGGCTGCCATCACCAGGTAAGGTATTGCGTTGGCCTGGGCCGGCCCCGTGAGGCGTTAAGTGCTTCCGTCCGCCGTTGGACACGTCGACCTGCTCACGGCCAGTTGCATTGGATAACTGCCCTAGCGAGTCATACCAGAATTCTTGCGATGGCGGCACGACATTGTTATGAAAATATACAGTTTGCTGGACTCTATCGGTTTTTTGCACCACTTTTCCCAGACAATCATAAGCATAAGAGAGATCCTGCAGAGCAGTGTTGTTGTTATTCCGTGATATACGTTTCGCAGCCAGCCTACGTGTGATCGAGTCATAAGTGTGAGTCGTTTGTGACCCATTTCCATACTTAATCAAAGTAATACTGTCATCCTCGGAATACTCGATATTGAGAACCGACGATGTGACTGTTATGCCATCGGGGGCAAAAGATTCAAGAGTCTTGAGACGTCCAGCAATATCGTATGTTTTTTTGGTGCTGTCACTACCGACAGCGGTTGCACGTAGCGGGTGCCCGAGGGCATCGAACGATGTTTTATTTTTATGGACGACAGGCTCTAGGGGGACTTCCCCTGACCAGTCTAGAAGCCGCTTGTACTCCTTTGCATATTTAATAGAACGTTCTATGCAGTTACCCTTAAAGTCGAAGCAGTCATTTGTTTGCGTTCCAGATTGGTCTTTGCACTGGTATAATTGGCCTTTCAGATTATTCTTTCTTGGTTGGCTACATTCCTCCCCGTATACATTCTCGACCACGAGGACCTCGGACGCGGACTTTTGTGGTGACTTCACTTTGATTGCCTTGATTCTCCTAAGAGCATCATACAAGGTACGTTTACGTGTGCCCCCACTAGACCATGATAGAAGTGGTGCTCCAATGCAATCTGTGAATAGCCAGCGTTCCCCGTTATCCATGTTGATGCTATGTAGCGGCTGCTTTAATAAGCTGTACTGGCTCACCGTCACAACACGGTCTAGAGCATCATGCAGTGCAGAAATATTCTCGCGCTCATCATAGTCTTTGCGACTCTCACGCTTCCCCTGGTCGGTGTCAAGCTCGGCTAGGATCTCTTGCCCTAAGGTGTCCATATAGATAGTCTTTGGAGTATTATTATAGACTTTCGACTTTATAGCTGCTTTTCTTTCTTCCTCAAGGGCGCCGGTCTTCATTCTTTGTTCGTACCACGTAGGGTAGTACAAGCTGCGTTCAAGCTTTTGGAAATATCCCTTGACATCTTCATCCCCCGTGGGATCTTCTAATAGTACGGTGTCACCAGGGTCGAAGACTACTTGGGTCCACGGCGTGAACCGAGTCTTACTCCAAGTATGATCAGCATTCAAAGTCCCCACGATCCGACCAAGGGGGTCCCGCAGAAGTGTGGTGGCTGGTGCATCAGGTTTGTCTATCTGGGGACAGTAGTGGTGTGTTCCATTAAAGAAAGGCAAAAACTGTTTGACGGGCTGGTTTTTGTTGTCATAAATAACCCAGCCACTGAACTGCCATTTTTCAGCTTTCTGAGCAGCAGAAAGAGACGCGCTCTGGATTGCCTCGTTGCTACCATTTATGTACGTGATACGCACGGAGATCTGAGTTGCTCCATCCTTGTAGTGTGTATCACGCACAAGCTCCGCATGAAAACCAGGCTTTTTGCTTATTTTGTACTGAGCCAAGTCATAGATCGTCCTTTTCCCCGCATTTCCAAGAAGCTTTACAGCTATCGGTCCCGATGGATTCTTGATAAATTCATCTAGGTCTTCCTCTTTCAACATAACTTGAAAGTTATCTAGACTATCTCCCACATCCTCTCCCGCTTTTCCCATGACTGCGACTCCAACAGCACGCCCTAGGGGATCAAGTGCTGACTGTGTTATATTTCCGTTTGTGTCAGTGATTTGCTTTGATTGTAGGTGGACATAGTCGTTCACGAATGCAGTCGTATTCCCAATGGCATCGACCGACTTCTCAAGGAGTAGATTGTACTTATCCAGCCACTGCCGCGAGCTGTTTTGGAATTGATCAATCCCAACATTCGGAATGTAGAACTGTGATCGCGCGACATGCAACTCGTCACTTTCGTTGTCATCCTTAAAGACACTGCGTGCTGATGGTGTCCACCACTCAGTCTCAGCCCCTCCATTCTCATGCCCTATTTGAATATAGCCCCCGTGTTGTAGCTCCTGAACTAGAGCATCTGAGTCAAGAAGAGGGCCCGTCTTATCTTTCAAGACCTTCTGGAGAAGCTCTGTAGTAACGGAAAGCTGGTAACTTTGGTACTTAATGGAGAATGGATCTAGCTTGCCTCGACGTAAGGGCTCTTTGAGATCCTGCCGGTAGTATAGGGTGAGAGCCTTCGATAAAAGGGCCTTGCATCCTTCCATAGGTATCGTTTTCACCCAGTCTGCAGCATTCTCGTGGACTGGAATATCAATTGCCTGCTTGAGCGACTTGCACCCATCGGCAGCCAACTTTTCCCAATCATACCGTCCTTCAGTTAGAGCACTTATCAAGTACGAACCCGGATATACACGATACTGGATAACTTCCGATATGACTGGGATGTGGAAGTAATCTTGTTGGTCAAGGATCGGGTTGGTGTAATCCGTTTCGATGTAGTTGATAACAGTTTCTATCTGCTTTTGCCGATCTTCATCTTTAGGTAACGTGCTATTTCGTTTACCATAATTTATGATAGCCCCCCTTTTGACATTCCCGTATTCATCCGTCTCCAGTGTGAGGCTATGCTGCACCTTTGATTCGTCCAGGTCCCTCTCATAATGATTTTTAGTCTCCTCCCGGCCATTAACACGGAATATCCCCCGCCGTTGGCCTAGATCCGTGCCTTGATGCATCACCACCTCATAGGTTTGCTGTGATACCAGATAAGGGAACCTGCTTTTGGCTGAATAGTCATCACTATATACCTCCTGCCGGCGTGGATTGCCCGCGAGTGCTTTGTATGCCTCACATGCGTCATCAGCTGCCAGATCTTGGGGTATTTTCGCACTAGACAACGCTTGCTGTTGGGGTTTCTCTATTTCAAGGCTTCCCGGAAGAATGACCGCCTCATCTAGCCGTTGTAGACCAACGAAAAACCAATTCTTCGTGAGTACTGGTGGTTGCTGGAATCTTACAGGATTATCAGTGGCAAAATCCTCGGCATCCCAATGTTCAACCATCTGGAACCCACGGAACTGGCGCTCAACAGGATCATAGTATCCGTCATGGTAGGCGAAACGCTCCGTGTGAGATGTTTGTGCGATAAGATCCGCAAAGGTTGTACTTGCCACGCATTCAATAGAGAATGGGAGCCGTGTTATCCAGGGTCTACCAGCCCGCTGATCGTCAAGATAATAGCGTGTAGATGAGCGATATGTAATGGTGGACTCCCCACCGATTCCGTTAGAACTCTTCGTTAGCAAGCCAGGTTTATGGCCTCCCATGAGGTCCAGAAAGTGTACTGCCGTATTCCCAATATTGCCATTGAGATCCGAAGTCCAGCACAAACACTGCGTACCCCTTCCGCCAATGTCGAATATATCAGCGGTGTAGAAGCCGTCCAGTGGAGGAGGTGAACGCAGTCTGCATCCATCACTCCAGCTGTTTCCCCAGCGATTATAATATACGAGAGCGCCACCCTCGGGAAGCATGTATATGAGATCAGTGCCCCCAGAGCCAGTTAGGTCTGCCATACGGACGCGGCGTGGAGAGAAATTCGTTGCATCCGGCGGAGATGGTGAATTCTCCATGACGACTTTCTGGCCAAACTTCCCATGGCCTAGGTTGGGCCAGAAGCAGATGTTGCGATTACGCACCCAGACAAAGTCTGTCAGGCCATCCCCGTTCATATCGCAGAGGAAGGTCGAACTTATCTCCTCGGATGAGAACTTCGGGGCACCCATTGTGCGCTGTTCTTTTCCATATCCTTCAACACCTAATGACCGGTGCCAGGCTACCTCACCATCATTACCTGGTGCCATCCGCAAGATATCCGCATGTCCGTCACCCGTCAGGTCTATTTTGTAGATTGGCCAGGTGTTTTGGAGGGGGCCAATTGTTGGGTATGATCCGAAAGGGGAGAAGTTGGCCCACTTCCCACCCCCCATGGATTTATAAAACCCTCGAACACTGCTGTCCAGCGAAACAGAGATCAAGTCCAGGAGGCCGTTGCCATCTAGGTCCTCAAAGTTCAAGCCGTTCGGGTCTACGCTGTTGGGGATGTCGGGTACCAATGTTGGACCTCCGATCTGTGTCTTATTATCGTCGCTTTGGTTACGGTGGTAGTACCAGGCTACTCCTGGGATGTCTACTAGAACGCCTGGAGCACCGTCACCGTAAAGATCTACCCACTGTGCTCCTGTTGTAGAGAGCCCAGACAAATCGAGATTCAACTTCTCTACTGGTAGGCTTTCAAGGTCAGGGGGTTGACTATACTCAAACTCTTTGGGTGGCAACGACAGGCTAGAGTATTGTCCATTGTCCATAAGACTGTGCCCCCAAATCGTACAGGACTTGAGCCAGGATGTTTGTGACTTTGGGTCTGCTCCTGGTTCATAGTATTGGAAGGTCGTCGACGCCGTCAAGCAGCTTAAAGACCCTAGCTCTTCGAAATTGTGGAACATGAGCACACGATTGCAACGGCGGTAATTGCGAACCTCAAAGCCTGCCCTGCAGTTCGAAAACGGATCCGGCCGGGCAGCCCAAACACCACCGTCTTGAGGAGTGGGGGACGTTTCATCATGTTCTCCATAGTCTAAAATCACCTGGAATGTCCACTGCTGACCAGGCGGTGCAGTGTTCAGCACCTTCCAGGTATCCACGTTACGGTTCGGTACTCTATTTCCATACTTGATCGATTTGAGGTACCGCTGCCTCGTTCGAATACAATCACTGCGATTAGCTTCAAATATCTCCTGGTGGTGTCGTATTCCTGAATCATCTTCGGATTTATATTCGTACACCACCTGGTTTCCGTGGCTATCGTACATCTCGCATGCCAGCCATGAAAAGACACGATTCGTCCCGTACGAGCCATTTTCATCCCCCTGAGATATTCGCGACTCTCCCGACTTGCCATAGACCACCGTGATATTCGCTGACGTGATCGTTCTCCAGTGCACATGGTAAGGGTAGTCGGTTTCGACCCACCGTTCGATGCGCATAGGATCTGACTCCACACGTGGCCGATAGGCCCGGACCAGATAGCCCCCTTGAATGGCCTCTTCCTTCAACACCGGAACGAGCTCGCCAACGTCCGAGTGAATGAATGTGTCCTTGTTGTCATTATAGAGCGGTATTGATACCGAGGTTTTACGTGTAATACTCCCAACACCTTCCAGATGCCATCCAACGCCGAAGATCCCGTTTGTAGCACTTGATCCAGAATCATATACGAGGCTTAAGGATGGCCCGAAGCTGCTACGGCCCGTTGAGGTCTGAATGGGGATACTCAATGTAACCCCTCCGGTAGGTGTATTCACGTTGAACTTCTCACGCGCTGAGCGGCGGCCGTCTCCGTCAGCCATTAGGCGATCAGGGGTGTTTTGGCTTTCCTGGTGCATGCCCGTAGGACTCCGGCCATCGATGGCAGGATTTTGGGGCCTAGACGAGTAATTTTGTGTATAGCCTGCCATTGTCATACGTGTAGAGTTGGTACATATATATTGATGAACAATAGTACTAGAATATTTTATGTGATAAAGAAAGTCCCAAGGGCTAACTGATGGATTAATTAGTGGATATATATTGTATACGTACGGGTATCATCCTACAAGGCTATAGTGACTACTATCTAGATAGACAGCAGAGTAGATCCTTTTCTATAGCAAATATCAACAGCATCTGAGAAGCATACCTACGTACATTATTCTCCGCTTCCCGTAGACTTAGGTATATTGGGCATTGACAGCCTTATTTTCTTTTTTTTTCTCCAGCTCTGCGGAGCTATACATGGCCGCATATATATTCCTTTCGGTGAGTAATTGAAGCTACCGTACCATTTAATAAGCTATGTAATTGGTAGTATCCGGGCGCTAGGTATGCAATAGGCCGGAGTCCAGTTGCTTCATCTGGATCTCCTGTGTGGGGTAGTTTGCGAGTAGAGAGGAGAGTATAGAGGATCCCATAGGTAAGGAATAATGACTCATCACCGGAGGCCAGTACCTAGTATTTCCACCTGGTGCAGCTATACAGATGCAAGAGGCTGTAAGTGATTAAAAGCCGTCGGCCCCCTAGTCTCGGAGGCTCAAAACTTCCACCAAGCTTTCTTAGCAACATATGAGGGATTTTTTTTCCGATTTCCCCCCATTACATACGCATATTTACTTAAATAGATTGTTACCCAGCAGTTAAATCGCTTCCAAAATTCAAACTATTATGAAAGAAAGAGATCCCGCTTTCGTGTGGTCAACTTTATACCTATCTTCCTGTGACTACTAGTATATTCTGTCAAAAGTTTCGAGATCAAAATATTACTGAAAGGGGTATCCGTGAGTCGCTACTAGAACGTCCACCATGTCCCTCAACATGTCGGAAAATTAGCTGATAATTAAGGGTCATATGTTAGCACATTATATTACACATTGTGATCCAATTATATTCCCAATCTTCTTAGAATTAGGCCATGAGGCTGAGGGCCCCTTTGGCTCGCACTTTTTTCCGAAATGTACCACCGACGATTTGACTCAGATTTGGTTATGTATTAGTAATCATGGGATTGGTAGTGCGCTAAACCTATTCTATTTCAGCACTAACCAATTTAGACACTAGCGTCCATAGCGGGTCGGTGTACGTAGAATTCGCCTAATTGGGAAGTATCTATATATCGTGGTTTGCATCTCGGCCATACACTACTTATGATTTCGCAAGTCCAAATTGAGTGCTAATTAATAGTAGTAATATGATGGTATCAGGTACTAGTCAGTATCCGTGTACTGCGATGTTCATATCATGCTATCTCCATCTCCGTATTTGATATAGCATTCACCTAGAAATATTTCAATTCTAGAAATACTACTAGAATTTAAACTGTTGGGATCGTGTATTGACGGCGATTCGAAGCCGTCACCTAATTAGGTTTAGCGTAAGCGGACACACGTGACACGAAGCTTTCAACGTCTATCTATTATTATTATTATTTAATCAAGAATTAATGTCTGTATCCAGCCTTTCGGCTATGACAGACAACCCGCCCATGGGC
>JAHQZX020003719.1:0-35825 GCA_019804575.2 Pseudotulostoma volvatum | reverse complement strand
GTCCATCCATTCTTATCAGTCACTGATAGGTCGGCGCCTCTATCCAACAACAGTTGAACCACTTCGAGATGACCATTCTCGGCAGCCAAGATCAGAGGAGTCCATGCATACTTATCAGTTACTGATAGGTCGGCACCTCTATCCAACAACAGTTGAACCACTTCGAGATGGCCATTGTCAGCAGCCAAGATCAAAGGAGTCCATCCATTTTCATTAAGCACTAATAGGTCTGCATCCCTATCTATCAATAGTTGAACCACCTCGAGATGACCATTGGTAGTAGCCAGGTTCAAAGGTGTCCATCCATTCTTAGTCGTTGATAGGTCAGCACCTCTATCCAGCAACAGTTGAACCACTTCGAGATGACCATTGTTGGCAGCCAAGATCAAAGGAGTCCATCCATTCTTATTAGTCACTGATAGGTCGGCACCTCTATCCAACAACAGTTGAACCACTTCGAGATGGCCATTCTCAGCAGCCAAGATCAAAGGAGTCCATCCATTTTTATCAGTCACCGATAGGTCGGCACCTTTATCCAACAACAGTTGAGCCACTTCGAGATGACCATTATTGGCAGCTGGGCTTAAAGAGGTCCATCCATTCTCATGAAGCATTGATAGGTCAGCACCTCTATCCAGCAACAGTTGAACCACATCGAAATGACCATTGTTAGCAGCCAAGTTCAAAGGAGTCCATCCATTCTTATCAATCACTGATAGGTCGGCGCCTCTATCCAACAACAGTTGAACTACTTCGAGATGACCATTGTTGGCGGTCGAGTTTAAAGAGGTCCATCCACTCTTATTGGTTAGTGAGAGGTCGGTGCCTCTATCCAGCAACAGTTGAACTACTTTGAGATGACCATTGTTAGCAGCTAAGTTCAAAGGAGTCCATCCATTCCTATCAGTCACTGATAGGTCGGCACCTCTATCCAGCAACAGTTGAACCACTTTGAGATGACCATTCTTGGCAGCTGAGTTCAAAGGAGTCCATCCATTCTTATTAGTCACTGATAGGTCGGCACCTTTATCCAACAACAGTTGAACAACTTCGAAATGACCATTGTTGGCAGCCGAGTTCAAAGAGGTCCATCCATTCTTATTGGTCACTGACAAGTCGGCACCTCTATCTAGCAGTAGTTGAACCACTTCGAGATAACCATTGTTGGCAGCTAAGTTCAAAGGAGTCCATCCATTCTTATTAGTCACTGATAAGTTAGCACCTCTATCCAACAATAGTTGAACCACTTCGAGATGACCATTCTTGGCAGCCGAGTTCAAAGGAGTCCATCCATCCTTACTAGTCACGACCACGTCGGCACCTCTACTCAACAACAGCTGAACCACTTTGAGGTGACCATTATTGGTAGCTGAGTTTAAAGGAGTCCATCCACTCTCATTGGTCACTGATAGGTCGGCACCTTTATCCAACAACAGTTGAACCACTTCGAGATGGCCAGTATCGGCAGCTGAGTTCAAAGGAGTCCATCCATTCTTACTAGTCACTGACAGGTTGGCACCTCTATCCAGCAAATGTTGAACTACCTCAAGATGGCCATTATTAGCAGCTAAGTTTAAGGCGGTCCATCCATCCTCACTAGTCGCTGATAGGTCGGCGCCTCTATCTAGCAACAGTCGAACCACTTCGAGATGGCCAGTATCAGCAGCTGAGTTTAAAGGGGTCCACCCATCCCCACTAGTAGGCACTGATAGGTCGGCGCCTCTATCTAGCAACAGTCGAACCACTTCGAGATGGCCAGTATTGGTAGCCAAGTTTAAAGGAGTCCATCTATTCTTATTAGTCACTGATAGGTCAGCACCTCTATCCAACAACAGTTGAACCACTTTGAGATGACCATTCTTGGCAGCTAAGTTCAAAGGAGTCCATCCATTCTTATCAGTCACTGATAGGTCGACACCTTTATCCAACAACAGCCGAACCACCTCTAGATGACCATTGTCGGCAGCCGAGTTCAAAGGAGTCCATCCATTCTTATTGCTCACTGATGGATCTGCACCTTTGCTTAATAGGAGTTGAACTACCATATGGTGCCCATATTTTGACGCTAGATATATTGATGTACGACCTCCTGGGTCTCTTGTCGTAAGTGATGCCCCCATATTAACCAAATACTCCACTAGATCGTATTTCCCCAATGCCACAGCTGCATTTAAAGCGCATCCAAATTCTCCGCTTTCACTATTTATATTTACCCCACATTCTACTAGGAACTCGACAACGCGGATATGTCCTTTAGTGCAGGCGACTTGCAAAGCCGTGCCATATCGTCCTCCAACAACGTCATGCTCCATTCTCTTTACTATTAGCAGTTTTACTATATCTAGAAGGCCAAATAAAGACGCGTAATACAATCTGCTTCCAGGTTCGAAGTTCAATCGTTTAACCTCTGATGATTGACTTTGTTGGATAACTTGAACAGATTCGAACTCTGTTCGCCAGCGGTTCCAATCCTCGTTGGTTGGACTAAAGAACTTCTTCAGAATCCCAACCACATCTTGATAGTTATTGGCCTTCGTGTCGATATGTTCATGCCACTGATTAGTGGCATATGTTCGAAATGGACGACGGTGGAACCCACTCTCACAGTCTTTTGAAGGATCCCATGTTTTGTCGGACTGGAGGTAACGTAGACAGAGTTGGGCGAGATAGTTATTGTGGTATCCATAATCTGAGAATGAAACACTTAGTTTAGGCATCCCAGACAATAAATATTCTCGGGCTGTAAAATGGACAAGGTGCACAGTTCTTGATCCTGAAGCCTTATCAAGGCTGGTAGTTCTGATTTCTAGAAGTGAGCTACAAAGCCCCATGATCTTGGAATTAATGTATTCTTCATCAACCACGTCCGGAAGTTTATCGACTTGCAGGTTATCAATTTCATCATCATTTCTAATGACAAGTGCTTCTGCTAGTTCCCATACTGTTAGAGGTCTCAGAGCAAAAGCGGTCCAGCGAAGAATTGCTTCCGCACAAAGTCTATCATGGGGTGGAAGGTCCAATATTCCCATATAGCATCGCTCGTACACGCGTTTCAAATCTGTTGGCGTTTCATTTACAATTCGTTCAAGTTGTTTTGAGTTCCTGCCTCCACAAAGCTTTTCCCTTTGCAATCGTACCCATAAGAACATACCATCACTCCTATCGGCAATCTTCATTGCCAGGTCTTCCTGGAGAATCTTGTCTCTCCTCGGCAATTTTTCGCTAACGACATGAGTAGAATATCGTATTATGTCATTGCGAACATTGTTTTTCGATATTCCCAGCTCATATATAGTATGTTCAGTAACCTCAAAGGGCTCGGCAAGCAATTGTGATTTAATATCACCTTCATCCCTGCTCATGATAAGAACTCGACAAGGTACCTTGGTGGTAGTCGTTTTCAATCTTCTCAAAAAGTCTTCACGGCTGTTAACATGGTGATGCTTCTCCTCTAGGGTAGATCGATGACATTCATCAAATCCATCTACTACAAATGTAGAATGCGGACTGCAGCGGGCAATGGATCCCAACAGATCCCAGATATCGTTTCGTGATGCTGAATGTCCTTCTTTTGTACTTAATCGGTCGTAAACCAGCTTCAATGCGGCATCACTGCGATGTGCCGCTTGCCAAACCCAAGACCGTACAATCATAAGAGGATTTCTTTTATTCTCATCTTCAGAAGAACAAAAGAAGTACATCACCATGAATTGCGGCTCAGTGGAAAGTCTTTCAATTATTCTTGCGCAAAGAACTGACTTCCCAAATCCCGGTGGCCCATGAAGCCATAACAACTTGGCCTTTGTAGATAGGAAATCATACGATTTCCAACGAAGAAATGTAGGATCCTCAAAGATCCAGTCACAGGTTTCTTCAAGGCGCATCTCACAGTAGTTGTAATAATCCTTTTCAGTTGTGACTACACCAAGCCAACTTTGAATTCGGTCAAATATTTGAGAGCGTTGGGATTCGGTATGATTGGTTAAGCTGCCTTCTAGGCCTTCTATTTGTGTTGGGGTTTTATGTTAGCATGTATGTATGTATATATAGTATGGGCTGGGTGAAATCGAGTTCATACCTTCCATGGCAGCTTTTCTTTTGCCAATTTGTTGAAACAGGCCAAATATCTTCTTTCTGCTAACGTCCTTTGATGGAATTAATTCGTGTGCCAACTGGTTCCCAAGTCGATTAGACTTATCAGACTCGGCTTGTAAGGAGTCTTCCACATGTAGTATCTTTTGGAGCTTTTCTATCCTCTTTATCTGTTGATCGGTTTTCCTGTTTCAATTAACTGTTAGCACGATTATGTCCTAGGTTTTTCTAAAAAAAAAAATAGAACTCCCAAAGGAAATCAAAAAACATACACAGTAGACAGTGTCTCAATCGCTAAGGTTAGAGAAGATTTACAGTCACCAAGCTGCGTTTTTAATTTTTTCATGGTCTGTTCGAAAAAAGAGTTGGCGCTTTCACTATTCCGATAAGAAGCACCACCAGCGGTTAAGCGACCTGCCCAGAGCTTGAGTTTAGTTTCAATGGCTCGGCACACTTCCTCACATTTGTGAGCAGCAATTATGATACCGAAATATTCAACACCTTGATCTAAGGTTGTTATCATTTCAACCAGAAGTACCTCGACAGCCTTCAGTTCTTCTCGAAGGTATTTGATAACGTCTGGAGCCTCACGGCTGTTTTCAATGTCGCTTAATAGAGTGTGAACGTTATGCAAAGCGGTAAAAGTGATGGAGCCCCCATTGAACTGCAACGAATCCAGCCACCCTAAGCTTACAGAATCTATAACATCTATGCCGTTCAAAGTCAGTATAATAGTTGTCACGGTATGATGCTCGACATTCACAACCATTAGAACGTAACAAGAACTTACTCGACGCAGTAGCTAACTCCCAATAGTAAAGAAAGGCTTTAGTGCACGAGGCAGCAGTTGCAGCAGCATAGTTCTCCCATGTCTTATTCTTATGGCTATCCGCATAGTCGCAAACACTCTTGATAATGATACATGGCAGATTATCCCAGACCCCGGCACCTCCCATTTCAAATCCGATGACTCCTTTCTTAGCCAGTTTATCACGGTGCTCTCCGGATTTTATCACCATGTCGGCTGACGCAATGATGCCAAAGTGAATGAGTGGATCAGGGTTTTCTATGCATAGCCGGTCACGTCGCACTAACTTCCCCACGCATCCAAGTTTGCTGCAATCGGATGCCAAAGCTTCACGACAGACAGGATCTTGACGAGACTTACAGCTGATACAAATGCAGTTAGGAATCGGCGTTTGATAGTGCTTATGGCGATAAGCCGCTTCAAATAATCTATCCTGTGCAACACCCGGATATTGATAGACACCCCCCCAGTTTCGTTGAAGGTCCTCCAAATATTGTCGCATTTTCTCCTGTAGGAGATGGATCCTGGCCTTCAGGCTTGAAAGAAATGCTCTTACTTCTCGATTCGGTCGTCCAAGACCATCCTTATTGTCCGTTTTTCTGTGGAGTTCATCTGGATATTGCCTTCCAGTCTTGTACTCGGTGATTTCCTCGCTGATGAGAACATCTCCAAGAATAACCTCGGACTCTTCAGGCGTAAATGGTACTCCCCCGCAGATTCCAACAAGTAGCGCTAGCTTGATACCTTTAAAGCTGACCCGCATACTTGAAGCGACGCTTGCAGCACCACCTTTCCCCATTCCCGGTAGATTGGTCAAAACCACATTATAGTGGCCGATCCTTCCAGTTGTGTAAGTGTTAGCATCACCTGGCTGCTTGCCATAAATGAAGCCAAGTTCATTGTAGTTCTCATCAAACAGAGACAGGATAGCATTAGCCTCCAGAGGGAGGGCACAAATAATTGCGATCTCAAATTCTGGGCGAGTTCTAGGACGCATTTTGCGAGTGGTTACCTTTAGATCAGGCTGTAGATCTCAGGGCTGAAATTAAATAGAGTAAAGGTTGACAGTCACCTTAAGGCAGCCTTGTATTAGAGAAATTTATTATGGATTTCTTGTATGAAGGAAATTTTAGACGTGCTAGCCGAGCTGGGATATCAACATCATTTGTGTGCTGCTGCTGCCTAGTAGGTAAGGCTCCACTGAAGAATCCCTCAGCTCACCTTGCGCAAGGCTATGTACTCATCATACCATGCACATAATGTCTATATATATACTTAGGTGCACCTATAGATTCCATATGTCCATATTAGTTAATGTACATTAGGTACGTAGTGACTCGGACCTACGGAGAGGGATTTGGAGGCGGACACCAAGTCCGATTTCGGCTCAAGCGTACCCACCTCTGCAGCCACTAACCTTCTCAGCCCAAGCGTGGCCATCCTGCAGCCACCAGCTTCTTCACCAACCACCACCCGCCAGTCCCAAATCTCTCCCTATAGCTCTGATTGGTGGGCGAGGAGGGTCTGACTCCAACGCTCAGATCCTTTTTCATATACTAATCACTCCTCACCGCAACCAGTCTAGTACCGGAAAAAGTGAATTTCCCCACTTAGGCGCGCTTCTGGCTTGTATTATATAATAGCCACCTTTTTTACGTGACCGTGGGATAACACCAATAATACAGCAACTTTACCTGCAATACCAGATACAGAGCGGCGACAAACCGGCGGATAGTACAGGTTCAAGGTATAATAACACTCTCCACTCTTGTCAGCTTTAACACCCGACCTAAATTCTCTATTTAACCGGATTCTACCAGTCAAGAACCACGATGTCTCTGATGGTGTGCTCATTCATGCCTTGTCTGAGGACCTCCACCAAGGCACTTGGGACAAATTACCTGGTATGGTGGGACAATCATTTTGCAAAGCATCTCTTATAATATAGCATAGCTCATACATATAATGCCAGAGGTCAAAATTATGAGAGATCCTTACAGCATAACTTACCTTCCATCAATGACTCTTGGATCTGCCATCGAGTCGTAATGATAGATTTGCCTCTTATTCACTAATATTAGTGGAAATCACATCACACTCCTTAAGATCAACGAACAGGAGAAGCGAATATATCTATCACTCGATGGCAGATCAAAGAGTCATTGATAGCAGGTTAAAGCGGACTCACATTGGTAAGATGATGCCGGTGAGTTCATAATCGATGATAACTGCTAGTAGAGTCTTAAATTAACGTGGCTAACGTAATACTAGAATGAATTTGGCCACTGGAGCTTCGGATATGGGTACTCCTTAACAAAATGATGCTTCCAGTTCTGGTCCGATGGCCATCAGGAATGCCGGCCTACGGATAAATGGCCTTTCCGTTGGTGGCTAGGATGACGATCTGAATGCAAAACGTTTGAAAGTCGGAAATCGTGGAGGCTTTTAAAGCTCGTTGTTTTCCAGGAAATTCTATCCAGGAACGGAAGAGCCTCGAGGCTCCTCCATCTAGCAATTCTGAACCAAGAGCTATCGGAAATTCTGAATTCCAAGGGCAAGCTTTAAGATGTTATTATTATTCAGAAGTCAAAGCGTCTGCAATCTTTGAATTAGTTAATGTGGAGGAATCTAATTGAACACATCTTGAATACCCTAGTTATTTTCGATCCTTCTTGCACAAGTATGTAAAACTTACTACCCAGTGGCTGCTCATCGAAGTATGCTCCCGCTTCTAGCATTATTATCCTTCAATTCTCAGTGACTGTTTTCATTCTACAGGTATATGCCCCGAAAAACTCCAACTTAAATGTACGTACCTATAGTAGCCAAAGAACAGACACCATATGTAAGACATCTTTACGTTTGCATCATATCACCGGTACCATTCCTTGCAATCAATTTACAATGCGTTCAGTTGTATGCGAATAGTTCCAAGTGCTCAATGTAGAAATGGTTATCCCATTCTAATGTACTTTAGTCACAGGAAGTGGTTGCTACCGTGGCCTCTCCATCATCGCCAATCAATAACATGATACAATTGTATATATCATTACGTGCACTTTACCGGCTCGCATTCAATCCCCACACAGTCCGTAAAGGTCGAAAGTTTGCAGTGCTACAGGGCCAATTATAGTCCTAAAGCAGACGCTAACTGTACCTGTTCCTAAACATCTTCCCCCTAGAAGACACAAGGCAAGCTTCAAGGTACTATAAGTAGTATAGTAGAAAGACTGCCGCTCAATGAGTCTACCGCTGCCGAACCTATACCCTGGCTATGAAAAACCATATAGACGCCAACCAAAGGCCTGAGCACCCAGTTCGAGACCCTTAGTTTCGATAACACAGAGCCTTACTACCCTAGAGAAGCAGCGGAAAGGATCTTCGCATAAAATTCCCACGAGTGTTGTGGAACGAGCATTGATATATCCGGAGGAACTATGGTGGCTTGGCTCGGCTTTCTGCAGTAGCTTTAGATAGATTGATGCCTATGCCACCAGTCTAATGCGGAGCCGGAGGGTTGTATCTAGTTTGGAAGCCCCCGCGAGACCAGAATTGTCTCCGAAAATGGCAGGGGTGTTCTTGGCTAAAGTCAAAGTCGTTCGTTGTGCTGGCAGGTTCTCCTTGGTGAAGTGAAGGTGGAAGGAAAAGCCTGAGTCCGTATGCCCAGGTTGCCAACCTTGTCAACCTGACATGGGCTAAGGGTTACCTTATCGACGTTAACTTACCTCCTGTTTGTCATATACCGGCTACACGCCATGGATACTACAAAGTTGTCTCATGGGATAAAGCCTCCACACACCAGTCTAAGATTCATGCACCATATTGTCGGTTTTTTGTGGTTTCATCCTTTGAACCTGACAATCCGCTTTACAGAACATCGCTGGACTTACTCATACAGAGGACAACCTAGATCCTAAATTTTCTTTTCTCTCTTAGTCGTTACTCGAGGCAACCCAGCATTGGTCGTTATTTTAAGGAAGTTCTTCACGAACGGGCTGAACATATGAGTATAGCATACCTATACAGTGCAATAGCCAAGAGACTTTATGCCTATATGCCAGTGGAGATGGCAGGCCGACTTGGCCATCTTCCTCACAACGAGCAATCTGGTGTAAAAAATGTTGATGCTGGCAGTAATGGTCAAGAAATCCAACTCGAAGATCAAGATGCTTCCAACAACCCTAGCTTCCAAATCTCTAGCTTTGATGAGACCAGAGTAGTGGTTATAGTGAAATCGGAAGATGACCCTACTTCCGCCTCCGGCATGCATGGCTGAGACCACCTCAGCGTCCATCGTCTTGCTCGGCGGGGACTTGATCAGGCTTCTTTGAATACCCCGCTTATCACGGACCTATTTAAAAGGCAATAAGATCTTGACACCGCAGTTTATGTCATATCCCGGTTGGGAGCTCAATATGACACTCGTGAAAAGGAAAGGCCAGTCCTATGTACAATGTAACCGGATTAATCTTGCGAGGGAGTGTTGTAGCCGAGATGATGACTTAAGTAAGGTGCACACATAAATGTTCCGTATTCTCGATATCTTTATTGTTTTCTTCCTCCTCTTTTCGGCTTGCATCCCAGCACCAAGGCTACCCGTCGATACCGTCTAGGGATTGAGCCGTTACACCAGCAGTATTAAACGGGTGGGATCCGACCCGCCGAGGCAGCTTATTAATAATCTACCGGTCATGTAAGATCCTATAGAATAATATGATAGGCGGTGTTGGGCATATACTGATAGTAGTTCCATCGGGGTCAGTAGTACTTTGGGCTTTTTGGCATAGTGATAGCTCAGTCCACTTTGGCATTACAGTCATTGTACAAAAGAATTCCGAGATCGTGCCATCAAAGCGCTGAAGACGAATACAAAAGTAGGTGGCTTAGCCGTACAAGGACCTCAGACGTCGCCTGACACAACTTTTTTTCGCGGGACATAATAATAATAATAAATTGCTACTCCGATCGGCCTCTTGGCTACCCGGTCCATCTATCTGTGTCTTATATCCCTTCTCTCGTCCCTCCTAGGGCAGTGGCTTTTTCGCTGTTACTAGCTTGCCGAGCCGGAAAATCAAACTCTGGCTCTTCCCAGCACTTTTATCATTCAACACAACACATTTTTCAATTTAGAAATGTTTAGGTTTATTCTCTAGGATAACCTCTATGTATGTTACCTTGAATGTTTTAATTCCAATATGCCGGTAGCTATGAATCTGCGCGAGAAGCTTGGCTTTCGGTGATAGCTCGTGATGATCATTAACTTATCCTGGGTCTCCAGGCAGAAAGTGGGCTTTCAATGCTAAAAACTTGTAGAAATCTAAAGATTGGATACTTCTCTTGGCTTTGAGTATATGAGAACAACAAATTATATACTGTGGTTGGTGCTCTTTGACAATGGTGTCAGATCGCTCAGTTTTAAGGCGGTGAGCGTATTGCCAGTACTCTAACTGAAACAAGGATAATATGGTGGAGTCTCTAATAACCGGAAAAGGGCAAGGAGGGCGGCCTATGAAAAAGGAGCAAAGTTGGATGGTACCATGGTTCTTGCATCTTAGCTCGCCAAGGTTCTCCATCGCTTGGAATCCAGCGGACGCGAGAGCAGCCCCTTGAAAACCACATCACATCAAATAGCATCAACAACAATGCATGATTGATCATTCTTATATACTTAAAATCAAGAGCAATGCCGAACCTTTGGGTCTCTACAACTTTTCAGTATTGGAGACCCATGTTTTTTGCCCGAAGGGCCAGGAGAAGTCATTGATCATCACGAGCCATAACTGAATCCTAGGCCTCTTGCGCAGATACATAGCTACCAGCATTTTGGAATCAAAACACTCAAGGAGGTATATCCAGAAGTTACCCTAAAGAACCTAAACATTGCGAATTTGAAAAATACGGCGCGTTGAATGATAAAAGAACTGGGAAGGCGGGCTGGGGTTTGATTCTCCGGCTCGCCTTTATCTCACGGTAACTCAGAGAGGATTTAGAAGCGGACACTAAGTCTGATTTCGGCTCAAGCGTGTCCACCTCTGCAGCCACCAACTTCTTCACCAATCACGGCTCGCCATTCCAAAATCCTCTCAGAGAGGATATAGCTTTGATTGGCTGCGGACACCGGGGTTTCACCGGTGCGGATCCCGACTCAGTCCAAATAGCGTACATAAGATCTACATAAGATGGGCCCATCACGTGCCTTCGGGTAGTAAAAGCGCTAGCTTGATGGAAAGGATGGATGGAAATGGCTGCGGGCTACAAAAAAACTTGCCCATTTATTTATTCAATCACACCACCAACGGCCGTATCTATATCCATATCTATATCCCTGCCCGTGAAATCGCAATATAGGAAAGCCCACGCAAAGTCTTTCTTGCTAGGCAGCCTAATAACAATCTTATCCCTTGTTATTCCTTTTCTAGACTGTAATAATGGCATACCCAATCTGTACAGGAAACTGGGTCCTTGAATACTGGGCCTTTCCCAACATAAAAGTATGTGTAGATGCAAGTATCGGGACATAGCAGCCTAGAAAAGAGCCAGGATTGTCCGAAAATATTCATCTATCATGAGTATCTCGGATAATAGTTAATGACCCGCTGGAGAGCTTTCGACCGAAGCTTCTAGTTAGATTTCTCCTCAAAGTTACATTCCCGCAACCACTGAAAGAGACTCACATCCTAGAGATGAGGACCGTCTTTAGGGTCGGTCAGACGGTCCCTGTACTTCCCATAAGGAGATTGAGAAGCCTCTCCCTCTTCAACGGTAAGAGTCTGGGAGTGGTCTTTGTCAGGCCGACAGTTTAAGCTTAATCCCTAGTCGACGACTACAAGGGTAGCTGTAATAGGATATGAGAGATCTCTTGGGCGGACCAATCACGTTCTATTAAGAGCTTGTTCAGCATTTCCAGATCAAAGTTCTTGTCTACAAAGTATTTATTTGGCCGACCTTCTTTATGGTAGGACACTTAGCCATATATAGTTAAGCCAAGGAGCCCCCCTATATAGCTTTCAGTTGGGGATCCAGCTCCTAGTTCTAGAAATAATCAAGATTCATACAAATTACATCCAAAGTGACCACCTCGTTCCCTACCAGATAGCTTCTCCATCAGGCTTCTTTTCGGGGCTCTCGGGCTCAAAGATAAGAGGAACACGACCAGAGACATCTCCATCTTCGGTAGGTTATTATACCGATCATCCCGAATGGTGATATTTTCATAATCCGGGATGATCAGATTTAGGGAACCTTCGCCACGCAAGAACCATACTCTTCCTGACCCAAAAGTCTCACTGAAATTGACGGTGATACCTAGGGTCATCTTTATTAGCGTCTTTGGGTCGGGGTAAGACCATATCAAGATCTTCGGGCATGAGAGGCAGTGCATCAAAGAGCTTGATGTTATTTTGCAGAAAGCTTACGCAATGGCCTGAATAATGATACTGATGACTACGAATACGCTTTATGACCATCTGTACATGTGCCCGAGCAATAACCATCTCCTCCACTTGGCTTAAAGCGGGTAAAGTGGGTAGAACTGCACCCGGATTCATATTGTTAGCGACCGAAAAGAAATCCACCACCCTGTATTGCCCGGTCCTTGTTCCAACATCGGTAATAAATAGCCTCGGACCACGGCTTGTGGACTTTAAGCCTCATTTCAAACCACTTCTCTCTGCACCTTTCACAGTATTCTATTTGGTGTTTTTCAGGTTCAAGGAGGAAGGAAGTAGCTTCCAGTCATCCAGAGGTATAAAAGGAGTATCTTCGAGCTGATTCAGAGGCTGTGGGGAAGACAATAAATAAGCCTAGAATATCGAGATCAGGGAGAGAGAAAGCGGTTCGGGTATCGAATGTAGAGGAGTAGGGATGCGAGGTGGTTGAGGTGTGGGAATAGGAGTCCTGCCAGCCCTTCTAGCAGCTCGACGGCTTTGGGAGGACCCTTGAGACTGTTAACTGTCGTTCCATGCTAGAAATTGGGTTGGTGCGATAGGCGCCGACACAATGGGAGGATTTTTGGATCGAGTGATACGTGGTCTCCCACGCGTTTCAGTAATAGTAGAAGTGGTGCTTTCTGCTGGAGTTTCATGGGGCCCTAGACTTGATGCAATAGGAACCGGCATGAATCATTTTGTCACAGGAGCATTATTAGGGTCCAAGTCTCCCAAGACTGCACGACCAGCAGCGCGTTTTCGGGCCTTCGACAAATTTTGTTTAGTCCTACAGTCAATACAGGAGGCAAAGACTCTGAAGGAAAGGCCATCCGGTTTTGAAAGAAAAGACTGAACTGGGACACCTACCTCAGCGCCTGGAGTCCATTTTAAGGGCCAATCAAGAAAGCAGGCTTAACTGCATTATTGGGCAAGAACGTTTGAGGGTCCGAGTGACCCAGGCGGTCAATCATGTGATTAGGAAATTATTTTCTACCAATTGGATAATGACTAACTAGTAGGTAGTGGAAAGTTAAAAAATTTTCTGCTCCGGTCACGTGGGTAGAAAAAGTTAAATAAAATGTTGGCGTGAAATTCAATATACTTTGTACTTCGTCAGCAATCAACGCAGTTATCAACAATTCAGGCTTCGAGGTTTGATGCGCATTAATCAGATGAATTTAACGATAAGACTTCTATCAAAATCAGTCGAAAATTCGTTGAGTTATGGGCGTACATATAAATTGTTGGCAACTTTGCTCGATGAAATTCAATTATTTTTAAATTAACTCAACAGTCAACACAGTTACCAGAAATTGGGCATCGAGGTTCGATGTATTATTGAGATGAATTGAACGATAAGTGTTTCCACTTGAGTTTCTGAAATTTGTTGCCGAGCTTTACGCGTCGCAAGTGTTACGGGCTTGTTTTAGGAGGTCACAACACCACTGGCAAAAGTCTAGGCCCCCTTCCCACCACACTCACTTATAAGTTCTATGTCCTCCTCATCTATGTCTGTGTCCAGTATATTCTTGGAGCGCCACCATTGTTGTTATTATTATTGGGCGATAATTGTTATTTAAACGGGCAATTGCTCACCGGCACGTTTCTCTCGAAAGCGCTCCTAGTATCCCGAGACTCCGAACTCTGAGTGTACTGTGCCGGTGGCTGTGATTGGCATCCAGGTTCTTGAGATATTGCAGCTGGATTCTTGGCATTTTAGAAACAAGATATCGCTATGAACGATTAATTACATCAATATCTAGAATATAAGGAAATACACTCCAGCATTTTGTATGCGAAGCCTAGATAGAACAACGTAACGTTGCTTCTGATCAGGACTAGCGGCGGCAGAATTCTACCATCGTAACTTCTATATGTAGTAGCAATGCAATGATACTGTATCTTACTAACTTATTATGATTTCCAATATTTTCGCTGAACCGCATACGGAGGGCCCACAATCACTAAAACCCGAACCAATAACGGTGGATCCAATATCGAAAACTTAAAGTAAATGACAATATTATATCAGATACTATAGGTACCTAGTCATACAGGGAAATGAATCTAAGTAATTATTATTTGTTGTACCACCCAATCACGGTACTGGATTCCTAAGCTGAGCTGACGCCGGGCTAGAAGTGGAGAGCTATCCCTCGATTCGCGTCACCCAACTAACTATGACCGGGGTTCTTAATTAATCTGTACGTCGATGGACCAGGCCCTGGAACTAGTCTAGGGAGGAGCAGTGCCTTGATATCTACCATCGATTTGGACTCATTTTAATTCTCTGTAAGGGACCTATAGGCTATGATAGGTTGAACGTCCGCGTACGATACCTTATACTCGCCTCATTCCTCAGGCAGATTTATATCTACCTTGTTACGTAGTAGGGCTCTATTGGAACCTTCACGTTTGGTTATCGCCACCCGTATCTGTTCATTTATTGGTTTTTCTTTAAAGATTATCCCTTAGATCCTCTAATTATATTCTTTCATGTAGAGTCTAGTATTATCTTTCTACCCGTCTAGACCTTTCCCCTCACTAAAGGATGCACTCGCGACGAAAGGGAGAATGAAGAGGAAGGAAGACATTGTAAATCAAAAACAGCAAGGAAACGTAGGCATCTCGCTCAATCGTTGAGCATCATCAATTCATCATTTACTGTTGAATTCTCTATCCCGTGCATATAAAGGTGGGGAAAGAAGGCAAGCACTAATGCGAATGCGAGAAGCGCGCTTTTTCCTCTGTGGGGAGATTCTCCCATTCAGGGCGGGGGAGTTCAATGATATCAGTCAGTCGGCCATAGGAGATACCGCCAAGGCGAGACATAGGACGGAGGACCTATACAAATTGTATGTTATGATCGTGATCAAAAACCAGCTGTCAGAAACATGATAAGCAGGTTCATTGACTTACATCGGGGTCTAGCAGGTTCCTCTGCTCATTGATGGCGTCTTCGCGTGCCCAGAAATGGACGCCCTCCACGATAACTAGAACAGCATTCGTTTGAGATGGGTTCAACTTGCTCTGAAACTCCTTCGTTTCGATGAGCTTGACCTCAACAGAGAACACGGCTTCCTTAACACGCGGTGCCTTCACGTGCCTAGTGTCTTCAACTGGATGCAGGCCGCTCACAACGAATTCGGACACGCCATAGGGTGCGTTGATCGAGGTGGAGTTGGCGGCCTCGATAAAGTGATCGGAGATAATGTTTAGAACGCCTGAACAGCATTTAACAAGCCTCATCCTTGCTGCTTCGGACTTGATCTTGCGGGTCTTGCTTATTACGGGTGCTCTTACCTTCTCCTGATTCAACCAAGTTTCGGAGACTATCTTTTGGTTTCTCTAAGGAGCCCGTGAAGCTGATGATGAAAAGTGGAGGGTCATAGCCAATCATCTGGAAGAAACTGAAGGGTGAGAGGTTGGTCGTTTGGCCTGTTGTGAGGATCCGATTGACAAATTGGTTAGTCCAATTCACCCTATTTTGGTAACACAGAAGAACGAAGGACAATAATGAGCTGAAGGCATACCATCCTTCGACCTAGTACTTAGAAATCCAATGGGCCGGGGAATGACGGCGCTGATCAACAACTTATAGTTGAATGGTGCGGGACGTCCCTCCTCATAAGGATTAATCTCGACGTGGTTTTTTCCCAAACTGGCACTGTCATCATTGCCTCCGGCGCCAAAGTGCCAGTCCGGGTCGCGAGTCTTAGTGAAGCTTGTCGTAACGTCTCTCCAAATCGTACGAGACGCCTCGGCCTGTTTAAAATCGGGGTGCGGATTGCGCTGCATAATTTTCTCGGATCCTTTCTTATCAGACATGCTGGTAGCGGTCGATGTACTCGTTATTCGGCTCTTGAGGAGCCTTAAATCGATAACTCGATATCTCGCTTGAGACCTGTGGTCCGTTAAGCTAAGGAAAGGGCGTCTCGGCCAAGATACACCACCGGTAGTTAGAGAAGCACTGGTTGAAAAGTAACGAGTGAATGATGGACAGGATGGAAGCAAGGCGTTTGCTAGAACCTTGAAGTGTGATTTACTATACATTCAAAGAAGAAACGGTGAATATAGAAACCAGGAACCTCCCCACATATCCTTTTAACCAAATGCCAGAATGATAAAATGACCTTCTAGGCGGATCGTAAATAATCGGGTCGATCTAATAATGGGAATTCGGAGTTATAATAATGGGTCCTCAACTGCACATTCACTATTGTCACATGTACATGTAGTAGTTACAGTACATGACAATACTTACTAATTAGTATGGCGTCATTTAATCAAATTACTAATCTATATTGTAGATAAGTCAATGTACTGTTGCGTATCAAAAGGCATATATTACTTCTTGATGGGATGCGGAAGGACTGAGTCTGAGAGTCTTACATACTATATATAGTTA
Organism: Pseudotulostoma volvatum; assembly: GCA_019804575.2. Taxonomy (NCBI): domain Eukaryota; kingdom Fungi; phylum Ascomycota; class Eurotiomycetes; order Eurotiales; family Elaphomycetaceae; genus Pseudotulostoma; species Pseudotulostoma volvatum. The sequence continues at coordinate 19,090 of JAHQZX020003719.1, read as the reverse complement.
ATAATAAGTTATAACTTATTAGTAATATGTAAGAGCTCAAGAGAGGGTTCTGTGTTACTAGTATAATACCTACAATACCGGTGTATCGGACATAATTTGGTCAAGGTTGTTCCCTGTGACAGATCCTTACCATCCAAATAGAGAGTATTAAGAACTGGTCATGACTCGACGAAATTCAATGACGTTATCCCAACAACCAAGGCCGTTATCCAAAATCTGGAGTTCGATGTGTGTATTAATGAGTTGAATTAAATCATACAATTTTCAATTCATTCAGAACTCGACATGTTTCAGGTTCCAAAAGGTACTTGTGAGCAGTGGGTTCCGTCGGATCTTTCGACCGCAAGTCTTCGAAATCCTATATATGGTTTCGGGATATCTCAACAATCAGCACAACTAATCGAGAAGGTTCGAGATTAGATGTGTTTTGATGAGCTGAAAATTTATTTTGGTTAAAGCTCATACAAAATCCGACAAACCTGTGTTCCCAATATAGCACCCGACCGAGATGCGTCGCATGATTTAGCCTGGCCTAACCATCTATGTATGTACTTGTACTTGATGATGTGACCTGATGATGTGACTCGCGTAACTCATTATAAGAGAAGGGATTTTGGAGGTCAAGCACTTAAAGCCAAAGTCAAAGAGAATTCATATATACGAGATCTGTCTTCTCACTGCTACTACTACTACTACTAGTAATAATCTATCGTTCATACTTTATTCATACCCTTTGTTAATTGAGACACCAATTGACTGCATCATCTCGATAAATCGTTTATATTCAGGGCACACTAACCTTTCATGGAGGAGTTGCTCAGTCACTTGGTTCTTCTCTGAATCATTGCTATCTGCTGTTCCCGCAAGCTCGAACAAGTTATTAGCAAGATTCATCGAAAGTGCGAGACATGTATTCAAGCGAAAAGTATAAAGAACTATGTAGAATCACAACCCGATCCTGAGAGCTACAAAGCCTTTGAGACCTATTTAACAGAGATTTTAGAGAAACGCACACCCGAGCACCAGATAAATATCGATGGGACCATTTGTTTATCGTTGACAGATGATTATTCGCGGCCCCTCATGGATCTATTAACGAAGGATCGAAAGTAGGAGACCGTGCGAGACATACTTGATGAATAGTTAACAAGTGCTGAATGTCAAACAAGCAACTCGATCGCTGATCTTAATACGTTCTGACAACGCAGAAGAATTCAAAGCTCTAGAGCCTTGGGCGAAAGAGAAATATATAGAAATCGAATTCACAAAATAAACAGCAAAATCGATCCTTGCTTAAATTTGCAAGAGCCGTATATATGATAGAATAATTATAGGCCTGAAAGTTCCTTAGCCCTAAGTAATGTGGTTTGATACAGAACAGGATGACAAGCTGGAGGCTCGGCAGACAGAGGGAGTCAAATCAACTGGTCAGTATCCTGGGCTTGCAAAGGGTCAAAGGCTCGATGAATTTTCTTCGGAGAGGCCTGAGTGGGTTCGCGTTTTTTTGATGCTATCATATCATACCTCTACTGTTGGGTGCATGTTTACCAAGAGAACTGCCGCCTACATTCAAAGCCTTTAGCTCTCTATGAAGCCTCAATCATTTCATACATTCAATAACTTACCTACCTACTTTATATTCATCAGAATTCGAAACTGCCGCTCACAATTTGAACTTATTACATTTCACACAGCATACGACGCCTTGTAAGTCCCCCGCCTTCATTCTTGGCTAGAAACCTACCTATGGCAGCTTTATATTCTAGGTCCCTCACTTCATATCTTAGAAAATTCGGATTACAGACTGAGAACATGTCACATTCTAGAAATTTATGATCGCTTCATATTTTAAGTGAGTTCCACTTCATGTTGCGGAACTCTACTTATATTTCGAACGTATCGCATACTAGAAGATTGCAGTCCGAGACTAGAAGAGGGCCTTTGCACACATTTTTCAGAGCGCAACTTTCGGAGTGGCGGGTCCTTAATATTTAGTCCTTTATGTACTTCTAGAGATAGTGCAGTGTTCCTCCATATGCTAACAACCATCAATGAAAGTTCGAGGCACATTAGCATCGTGTTGCACCATAATTGTTTAGTGTCATTGCGCTCGTCTCGTAAAGCCTAGGTATGTAAAGTGGTGCCATCGAGAACCAACATGTAATGCTCGTAAAGATCTGACTCATATAGCTTGAGATTATGGACGAGCAACATCTAGGATGCATCAGAACTGACTGACCTTGTTAACCAAGCAGGAATAGGCTAGAACAAGTCGCACGCAGACGACTAGAGGGTACGCAGTGCCACCAGGGGTTAGAAGGGCCAAATCCACAAATGAGACTCCATACTGTGTCGATAAGGTCGATATTGTGTCTTAAGGGGTGAACATGCATCCTCTCTCAAGCTCAAAGTTCATCCTTTCTTATTAGAAATAGAAGATACGTGAAAGAGCATCGATATTTATGCCGTTCATAAGACAAATTAACCCAGATTAATCAAGCAGTTTCTGAAAGGGCATTATAGTGTTCTCCCAATCCATAGGTATATCTATAGTAAGCCAGCCAAATTCTCCGCTCGCCTTTCTCATTCTGGTCGGGTTCCACCTTCTCAATCCTGCCATCACCCTGTACAATATTGATGGCTATGCCATATGCTCTTGCAATCGCCTGGAGCTCCAATTGCCCTCCCCATTCGGCTGTAAGTCGAACCTTCTTTGTGTATTCATCTAGGGGCTCCTCCATGAAGGGGACAAAATCCTCTTGGTGTTCCAGAAGGAAGTCGGCTGTCACTGCCCTAACCGCCCTATACCCATCATGCAAAGGAGAGGCGACCGTTTCAATGCGCGAGAGTGTTGTGGGAATAAGGACGATATTTGTAGGGTCGGGCTTCAGCCCCAAACCCAGCGCTTCTAGTTGACTAGCAACAGCAGAGTAGAGACAGTGGCCGTCTGGATTGATTTCGATTTCTTTTAAACCCAGGCGTTTAAAAGTTGCATTCATGGTCTCTTTCTCATTTTCCCGGCGATCAGTTTGGTTTGCAGCTTCTTCCCCAGCGATGGCAGACTGGGCCGCCCGCTCGGCAGCGCGACGAGCAAGACGCGCTTTCTGACGGTTGGGCTTTTTACTCCTTGGCTCGGGTCTTGGTTTAGAGGATGGCGAAGTACCCGTCTCCGAAGGTGTCGTCAGAAAGAGAAGATTACTACTATCTCCCCCCATACGAATGGAAGAACTATCTTCATCCGCCGAAGTGGTATTATCTGAAACTACTCTATCATCTTCAAGGTCACCACTTTTGAGCTGCGCAATCTCCGCCTGTTGCCGATCGGTGAGATCCCGTTGAAGCCTCTCACATTCGTCGTTGATTTCATTTCGTGTTCTTTTGGTGGCGTTCTTTTTCTTCTGCGTGATTCTGGCCTGCAGATCACGCTGTTCCTTGTGGTGGCTGGCTTGTAGCTCCTCCATCCCAATTAGGAATGCTTTGTCGACAGGTCTATCAATGACTCAAGAGAACGAGTTATGAAGGAATGCGGAACTCTACTTCCATTGAATCGGGGAAATAGTAATAGTAATAATTAATAATTTATTTACTAGTAATACTAAATATAAGAGAGAGAAAAGAGAAAAGTAAAAAAATAAGCTCAGCTCTCAGAACCGCCTACCTCGAAAGGAATAGTCGGAATATCTTTAGGTAAAGTCAGGGATCATAACCCGGCTACTCTATTTACGGTCAAGCATTCAGTCATGGTGCAGCGTGCTAGACAAAGAAAACTACACCAAAAATACCCTGAACAAGAAACGGACTTTTTTAGTTAGAACGTAAGCCAGCCTGTAAGTTTGACTATTTCTACGGCCTCGAAATTGATCCCTCATAGGAGTCCGGGGAGTCACGTGTAATACCTGGTTCTCGTCCACTTTCTATCATGTTCCCTCCTTTTCTTTCCTTCTTTTCTTCAACGAATTCCTTATGTAAATAACGGCTTCTGGTAGCAATACAACGCCCATTAGCATTCGATCTTTTGTGAAGCTTGTACCACGAGTCTTTGATTCCCGTTGTCTTTTTTTTTGAGTAGTTGATCTCCGAGACAGACAAGACGCACGATGAACGGCAGTAGACATGACAATGGCATGCAGATGCCACATTAAATGAGCGAGTTTATGCAGTAGCAAGCCGCCCAAGCAGATCAACGCGAGCAGCAGCTTATTGCTGCCCTTCAACAGCGGGCTGTTTAATGAGAGCAGCAACTTTATCACGACCTTCCAACGGCAGATTGAGCGATTAGAAGCAAGGATGTTGACCACTGAACAGACAACCCAAGCCCTTGCCTCTTCAAATGCCCATACGTCACAGCTGCCAGTACCGCCACGGATGCGACTTCTGTACCAACCGAACCTCGCTAAAACACCGAATCAAGGAAGACACTGACGAGGACCGTACACTTTATCCCCTATTTGTCGCGAAGCTCCGTGTTGACGGCCCTGCGATTGGTAATGAGAAATCGCACGTGTGGTACGTGGTCGGTTGTTTGAGGAAAAGAAGAAAGCGTTCCGGAATACGCGCCTTGGCGTATGAAAGTGTCCCCGCCATATTCACGATACCGAAGATCCTTGAACAAATGGATGCTGCCTTCGCGGACCCCGAAGCGAAATGGAAGGCTCTGCAGAAACTAGGATATATGAAGTAGGGAAAGAAATCTTTCCGTGAATTCATCCCGGAATTCGACCAAATAATGCTCGAAGCCGGGCCCACAACATAACTAACATGCGTCGTTCCTTTCTCCATCGAGCTAGCGCTTTTACTACCCGAACGCACGTGACGGGTGCGTCTTATCGACCGTGGGAAAAACTATAGTTGCCGGAAACCTTACCGTAACCGGTAAGGTGCTCGCGTCAGTGTCGGAAAATGCGCTTAATGGACAATAATATCCATTCCTTAGAATTCCCAAGGATTTTCTTTCTCAGTACATCTGATACTCATCCTATGATATAATATAACATCATGTCGACTAATACAGTCCCTGTTTCCGGGGAGTCCTCCGGCCCATTATAGCTCCTTCATACGATGCTAATCATGTCAATAGCATCGCATTCCTCTCTTCCTAATCGTTACGCGGCCTTCGAATTCTCGATTTCACGTCTAGGGAAAGGCAGGGGACAAGCCTAAAGAGGTCGGCACCAGCTTGGGTCCTGACACTCGATACCAGCGCCGACCTCAACGCCGACACCAAGGAAGAGGCACAGCTGGATACAAATTCTGTGTAACAGGCCCGACACAGTTACGAGTACTTCACCGCCTAGCCTACTCATGTGCGGGGTCCCCCGTTACTCTTCCTTTCCTTTCTTTCTTTTCTCTCTTATTTTAGTATTCTTGTGTATAGTAGACTATTATATATATGAATATAATATCATTTAGTTCTGCATTGTCACACTCTGAGCATGATGATTCCGATGATGATCTTGCCAATGCAATCCTGAGAATGCGTGGAATCGATGCTTGGCTTGACGAAATGGCTTGTGTAAGTGCATCGTACGGGGAAATTCCTTCGCGTCAGAATGAGCTTATGGCGCCCAGACTTGGACCTCTGGAGGATGCTCATGGACAGTGGCTGCTGGACCAAGCCAAGAAGGGTGGTAGGATACCTCCGCCTCACAAAGATAAATTTATCGCCCAGTCAAATACACCAGGGCTTTTCAGTGTCCCTGCGTGCTATCGGCGATAGGATCCATCAAGCTCTGGTGTCTTAAATATATGCTTTTTCTCTTTCTCTTCGGACCTTAAGTTAGTTAAGCACTATACCTTTGCTTAAGAATTTCTAGTACCCCAATACTCATTCGAATATATACCGCCTTTCTGTCTTTCTCCTAGAGAAGAATCAAGATAGGTCCGGGGCGACGGGGCAAATAAATGCGGGTGTCGGGTGTGATAGGGTGTGAATGACATAAATTAACTATCGATAATACATACTGTGGCGGGTAACTGTTTCGACTCCATGTCAGCATCGTGTGATGGTTTTTGCGCCTTTGAAATCTCCTCTACCAATGTTTGAATCTGGTCCATTCCATTAGTAGCCATAAATGCCTCGTCAAACCTCACATTTCCCTTAGCTATCTGTTCACGGGATATATCTATCGCCGGCTGTATGTTGGAGAGAAGAGATTCCACGTCGACCTTTTCTACAGGCTCATCCTCCATCGTTACCAATCTATCTTCGAAAGAATGGTATTCATATACCAAGCCTGAATCCTTTTCAGTCCGTCTATGCCGGAACCGGTAGCCGCCAGCTTTTCAGATAATTTCTAGGTCCTTCATCGCTTGGCTTAGTGGCTTGCGATCCGAAATATCCATAGTGTTTCTCTCCCGCAGAGCACCAAAATTGATAGGTAACTGATCAAGGTCAAAAGTGTACTGGATATCGAGAGGTTTGTCCTGATTGGTAGTAGTCCAATTAGTTCTGTAATTTGTAGAGAGTAAAGATATTTTATGGGGATATACAGGCTTATTCCAAGCTCAAATTATCTCTATAAATCTATCCCACTCATCTGTCACCAAAGCGCACTTTTTTTTCATGTCTGTAGTAGGTTTTCTTTTGCTCTCCCCACCCGTTAAACCAGAAGTCATGGATAGGACAGAAGCAATTGCAACTATTGCACCAGTGTCAGTTTTCTAAATCCCTTGATGTGTTAATGTAAGACGTCTAGAGGAATTGACATAGTTCCCAAGTATGGTTCCTGATATTGGTGCACTGTGCAAGGAATGTAAACAGCCATACGCGACACCTTATCACGCAATCAAGGAGTAGCACGAGAATATTGGTGCAGGGAAATTTTGTTATTGCCAGGAGAAATGAGCAACGCGTAGGGAAAGCCTGGGGAAAGGCTGCGATATCATGAAAATTGTCACGCAGGAAGATGTGGAGAAATGTCAAGCGAAAAGCTTTGGGCACACGCGTGACGAGGTTTGTTTTCATTAAGCGCGACACCGACGCGAGCACCTTACCTACTATGGTAAGGTTTCTAGCAACCCTAGTTTTCCTCACGGAGTGGAAGTGTTAAGATCAGGTGATTTTCCAATAGGAGCTGGGCTCGCTTAAGGAACGATCCGTCCAGATCGTAAGTTGAGTACTGTGAATTCTCAACCGTCTAAAATTATTATCCTTACCGAAATAACAATCTTTTCTCTTTGCATCACCAAGCAGAGTGTGAGGTCTTGGCCCGCCCCTTTGAGAGGGAAACCAAGGGAAATCCCTAAGGAGGGTTTGGAAAGAATCCATCCTCATCTTCCGCCTGAGCCCATCACCCTCACCCCCTCTTTTGGCTGAGCTTTGAATCATAAGTTCTCATTGGGCTGAATCCATCACCACGCTGTCTCTCACGCTCTCCGCATTCTCCTTCTTTTCTCTCCTCCCCCTTTTTAATAGATCTGCAGCTGGCCCTGCATTTGGCATCGTCCTCCCAAGGCGCTGCAGTAGACAGACTCCATTTTCTCCCTTCCTACACTGTCCCAGCTTCCGCGCTTACGCTAGTCGGAAGAGGCGCAAGATGCCGCCCAAAAAAGATGCGAAGCAGGAAAAGATCCTTTTAGGACGCCCTGGCAATAACCTGAAGAGTGGTATCGTATGTGAGGACTTTCTAATTCCGCTTGTTTAATTGCCACTCATTACCCTTCCTAGTTCAACAGGATTTCTATCAGAATCAGAGGCAGAAATGGCCAAAAAAGCCCTAATCTTATTGACCCTAAAATATCATAGTTCATGCTGACCGCCCCTCACCAGGTCGGTCTCGCAAACGTGGGAAAGTCCACTCTTTTTCAGGCAATCACAAAATGCTCGCTTGGTAACCCTGCAAACTTCCCCTATGCCACCATAGATCCGGAAGAAGCCCGTGTTATTGTCCCTGATACCCGGTACGACTGGCTGTGCCAACACTATAAACCTAAGTCGCTAGTTCCCGCCAACTTGACCGTGTATGATATCGCCGGTCTAACGCGCGGCGCCTCCACTGGTGCCGGTCTGGGAAATGCCTTTTTATCTCATATCCGTGCAGTTGATGCGATCTTCCAAGTTGTACGGTGTTTTGACGACGCAGAAATTATTCACGTCGAAGGTGATGTTGACCCAGTACGGGATCTCAACATTATCAGCGAGGAACTGCGCATCAAGGATATTGAATTCGTCGAGAAGGCACTAGAAGCGCTGCAAAAGCAGACCAGAAGGGGCGGTCAAAGCTTAGAAATGAAGAAATTAAAAGAGGAGGAGGCTACTGTTTCAAAGGTCCTCCAGTGGTTGCGGGATGGAAATGATATCAGGAAAGGAGACTGGTCGCCTAAGGAGGTATGTCAACATTTTCGTTCACCTTACCACGCACTTTGCTCCCTGTGATGAACAAGAGTTTTCGCTCGATATAATCCCAGCTCGTCGAATGCCTCAGTTTATGAGGTTCATATTGAGATTACGTCCCATCTGATTGATATTTCCTTCCTCTTAGTCCTTTTGATATGTCCTCCTGGTTAATTACTAATCAAAACATCTCGTTCAGGTTGAAGTGATTAACCCTATCTTTCTTTTGACAGCGAAGCCTGTTGTTTATCTTGTGAATCTTAGTGAAAGAGATTACATCCGCCAAAAGAATAAGTATCTGCCCAAAATCGCTCAGTGGATTAAGGAGAACTCGGCTGGCGATCCTATCATTCCTATTTCGGTTTCCTTTGAGGAACGGTTGACCCGCTTCCCGAGTGAAGCAGAAGCAGAGGAGGAATGCAAGACGCTGGGTACCAAATCGGCACTGCCTAAGGTCATTGTAACAATGCGTCAGGCTTTGAACCTCGGCAGCTTCTTTACCACCGGTTCGGATGAAGTCCGACAATGGACTATCCGAAAGGGGGCTAAGGCACCGCAGGCGGCTGGTGTCATTCACAGTGGTAAGTCTTCACAGGCGCATCCGCAGACCAGAACCACACATGCTGATAACTCTGTACAAGACTTCGAGAAGACCTTCATTCAAGTGGTTGTTTTTAACTTTGAGACACTCAAAGAATGTGGCGACGAAACAGCCGTTAAGGCTGCGGGAAAGGTCATGACCAAGGGGAAAGACTACGTTGTTGAGGACGGTGACATTCTTCTGATCAAAGCAGGTGCCGCGAAGGGATAATTCCTGTGCGAAATGAGTCCCTTACTGTGGGCTATTGCTTCAAGATGCTTGGTGACATGAAAGCATGAATTCCCTGAAATGAAGAGTCCCCCCCCAAACCTTGTTGCGGTAATGCCATCTATGAACTGGTGTCTTGTCCTTTACGTCCCTAGTCCAACGTATACATGCCGTCCAACATATACATCCCTAACGTATGATACTATGATGGTGGAACATCGAAAACTGACGGAAGGGGTTGTCAATTTTGATTAGTAATCCAACACACTAGTCTTAAAATGGAATGCATTAGTATCAAAAGAGAATGCACTATTATTAATATGGAGAATCCCAATCGGGTTTTTTTTTTTGCCCAATGAAAGTCATCTCTTTTTTTATTACTTTTCTGTCGTCTACTCAGTCTCTAGCCAGGTGGGAATGATGCCGGAGTTAAACCACGATGTAACTCCTGATCGGAAGCGCTCAATTGCAAAGTCCGTGTTAAGGGTACTAAGTGTGAGTCCTACAAGCAGAAAAAGATCAAATGTGCCCTAAAGCGATATCATCTTATGACAATTGCTAACTCAGAAAGGTGTATTCTAGACAAACTTGCAATTCATGCAAGCAAAAGCAGAAGGGTGGAAGAGCTGGAAATATTTCATGTGACTCTGCCGGAAAGACGCATACTTATTCATGGTTCATTATTATGTTTCGCGTAGTCGGTGTTGAGGTTTTGGCGAATGTTTGCTATGTTAATACTTTTTTATTATTAAATTTTTTCTTAAAAAAAAAAAAACTAACAACGGTTCACCAACGTCTTTTCACCAAAAACTTCCACACATTGTGTCCATGCACGAAACCTGGCCCAATTTCTGTCTGGGGGTGCCACTCATGGCTGCTTTGATTACCACTTATACTCCAGGCCCATCCGGATTCTTCGTATTAATAATAATAATAAATTGCTACACCGATCGGCCTCTTGGCCACCCGGTCCATCTATCTGTGTCTTATATACATCCCTCTATAGGCCCCACTCTTGGATTTCCGGTGTCCCTTTTACCATTAGTCTTCTGCACTATAAGGACACTCAAAATGGCAGTCTCTACTGGACTCTTGACGCCCAGCGGCCTAGATGCCCGGGCCCTGTTCACACCTGTAGAATACAGGGGTTTCTTGAAACTTAAAGCTAAGTAATACAGGGAAATTAAAAGCAGCCTAAATATATCAATTGCATAAGCGCTGTGTGAACCTCTATTGAATAATCATCATGTCCTGTACAAACGGAGAGGCATATGACTAGGACTGCACAGGAACTTTCTTTCTATGCTGGAGAGGGGTTGATTCTCTGTACCAGATGAGGACGTAGGGGCATTGAGATGCCTTGAGATGTAAGCTGAGACAATGGATTGCCCGACGATGCACGTCCAACAGGGGTGTAAGTTGGGTTATCATGGGGCATCATCGTCCAGACCTCAGTGGGGACGGTAAATAGAATCTAGGTAGAACCATTGAAGATCCTCAATTGCCACATTTGCAGAAAGTGCTTCAGGGGGAATATTGTGAGCATAAGCTAGTTCTTCTAAAGCTGTATATCTGGCGGACTTGTAATATCATTCAGAAATTTAATGGCGGGTAGCACTTTTGTCAACCTGTGCGCATCATGCTATCACATAAGCCCTACACTGAGATGCCTAGGTTTCTCCCTTGTAATTGGGTGGTTTAGTTTGATAACTTTATAGGTTGAATTACAGTGACGTGCTCTTGTCTATATCGCTTTTAACAGGGTTGATGGTGATGCTTGGCGAACCTTTTTTTTAATGTACGGGATATTGACCAACCTAGTTCTGCTGAGCATACCGGAAAATTCGTGCAAAAATACTTGCTAGTATTTCAGGCTGCCCATTGATGTCATCCAACGTATCAATCGGGGCTTGTGTGAAAGAAAAGTTGTTGGACATTGCCGTGGCCTCTGTTTCTCGACCCGATGCCAGCATAAACTCCACCCTGTAATATGCTATTAGGGCATCTAATGCCACCGAACAACAGTCAAAAATATAACATAGATCGCTAGGATATGTCTCAAGGGTATGATGGATACTCCATCAATTAACAGTGGGGCCAGGAGCCTTCCGGCATTTGGTTCAGACCTGCCACTATAATTTTGTCAGACAATTCTAAAGAAGCAAAAAAGTGCGAGCATTGATAACTCACGCTAGCATCCAGTCAATAGCAGTTGTCCCTGACAGTTTTCCATGTCCGGAATGTAGGTGGATTCGTAAGGTATTCTTTGTGGGTGAGATAAAATGATGAATAAAGATGAAAACCAATGAAGAATGTAACGTAGAACCATCTGAATAACTAATAGTAATGGAAATGGCGTGATGGTGATGAAAATGGCGATTAACACAATGTAACCGGACGAGCAATTTGAGGAAATTTCAGGCCCAGGAATCGGTACCTATAAAGTAACGAATCCCGGCTGAGGCCCAGGAGTTATCTTCCAGCGAACCATGAAGGAATTAGGACATGCTACCATTGTAGTGATGCGTAGTATCTGTGATTATGAATGGAGAGATGAAGATATCTGACATGGCAGGTTTATTAATAATGACGGATTTCTCAACATTACAAGTATTTGATTTGGGGTTTATGGTCTCGTGCACGTCTCTTCCCCCTTTTCCTTCTCTCGGTCTCTTGCTCATTCTATTACCGGTAGCACCAGCGTCCTCGGTAGCATACGCCTTGTTTCGCCCTCCAACCTCCCTATTCGCACTCTGCTTCTCCCTAGATAGGGCCCCTTCAATGGGTGCAACTCTTAGATAGAACCCCCTCCAATGGGAGCGACTGGCGCCTGATTGGATGCCACTGACAGCGTAGGTGTGAGCCGATAACATAGGCCTGGGACCGACAACGTAGGTCCCCGCCTCAATTAGGTGGCAGCTGTGCCTTGCAATTCTAAATGTCCTTTCAAACATCATTTTCCACTCTTTCGTGCTGAGGGTCCACATAAAACAACATATCCTAGTTTTTTGACTCCACTCACCGAAAGAAAAAAAACGACATTGATTGCGTCCAGGAGGTTATCCAGTTTGGGGCCACTTCAGTATTGGGAGCCTAGTAAGCTTATTAGACAGATCTTGAATAAGGGAACATACAAATTTGAGCTTACAATTCGCCATCTGCGTTCCAGCCCATAGCTTCCAGGAGGAGTTCGTTTTGCCAGAGGAAAAATATCAATGTCATAGTCGAGAAGAGTGAAACAGTCAAGGAACCCTGCAATGACGCTTGTGCTCGCTATAAGTGACGTAGCAATGTATAGTGGCCCTATGGGTGGGGGGAGGCTCTGTTTTCATCGAAAGTAGATTATCATATTAAATTAAGTTGCAAGAACTTGAAGACGCCTGGATCCCGATTAGACCACGGCAAGTATCACACTTAAAGCCTCATCGTCAATTACGCTTAGACACCGTACGGAAAATCATCCGACCTCCCCTAGTCTAAGGGTTGACGGATACTCACATCATCGGCTGTATTGAGTGTTGTGGTATCTTACTGTCATAATGCAGCGGCGTGTTATGGTGGCGGAACTCCGTTCCTGCCCACATACCACAAGAAAAAGTTACCATTTTCAAAATTGATTGCCTCAACCACACCACACGGGGTCGTAGAGTTATAAACACTATGTTATAGAGTATTGATTATGATTAAACATAATGTTCTTAAATAGTTGAAATTCCTGCTGCCGGAGGAGCCTATGGCGTTTGAAAAAAGGCAACTTTTAGGCACATGAGACAACTGTGTACTTTTCCTAAATAGGAAATGACCCATACCTAATCTGGATTGTACTAACCCCAATATAATTTCGTACAAGTGAGCCACGTGATTGATGACAAATGATGACTCAGAACTCAGAACTCGGAACAAAGCGATCCTCACTGGTGTGAAGTGAGTTTCTTCCATTCGAAGTGCCATACGCCACCCTTTGCTAATACACCATTAAGTGTATATAGTTGCCCAAGATCATTGAGTTTTTAACTTTGGCCAACGCCGTAAGAGGTATCGCTTCGGCTTCATCGCCTCATCCGACTGTAGGGCGACACTTCTTTCATAGTCTAAAGAAATTCTTTGCGATATTTGGCCATGTCTTTTCGCTCATCCCCATCAAGAAATACGCCTTCCAAGCGAACCCAAGCTTTTTCAGCCATCGATAACAGGCCATCGACGTCCTGTTATCGATGTTATTCCCATCCTCTTAGACCTTGGCGTGTTGTCTATTGGCTTGATCAAGCCTGTGACTTCATTGACCGATGTGTCGATATCACGACGATATTCTCCGAGAAAACCTTTAATAAACTGGGAAAGCTTACGCGAATTAAGCACTATATGACATTAGTCTTGAAGTCATCATCATAATAATATGCCATTTGATATAGACTGTTTGATGCAATCCATCGAAGGTATAGTCGCAATTGTTTCGGGCGAATCGCTTACTGCGGCACCAGAACCGTTCAGTATGATTCAATTCTGGGTGATATTTCGGATAAAACATCACAAGGTGGGTGCCAGATTGACCTAGTTCAACCCGCTGATGTCTTTTCTGTTTAGATGCTTTTGGCATTGCCGCAGTAGTAAAGGGCAATAAAGCAAAAGCGAGTAAGTAGATAAGCTGTATGTACTCAAACCGCGCTAAACCGCCTACGCTCTCGCCTCCACGTGGACCAACACGGACGTCAGCATCACTCGTCCAGATATATTATAGCTACACACGGCTTCTATCATAGTTTGCTAGCTATGGTGGCGGGACTCCGTTCCCTGCGTCTCATTCAGATTGATTTAGTAATTGATTAGTAATACTATATTAGTAAGCATATCCTATGCATGTCTTGGCACGCTATCATAAGTTACACACAACAAGCTACATATTTATTATCCCCTAAACTTCCTATCATAGTAAGTACACAGCGTGTTTAAGATTGTACGCTTTGAACGAATCCTGGCAAAGCCTTCGTTGCTATCAAGCGCGTACAGTATCATCCATATATTAAGAAAGCACATTCAAAAATTCGCCTAGATATCACATCTCATTTTTTGTGCAAAGTTGCCTCTTTACTTGTGTCATTTCCTCTCGGGTTCCGTGCGAGTCAGTAGGACGATATCACCCATATAAAAGAATATAATTATTTAACCATTAGAGAGAGGCAAAGCTCTTCAGGCATTTAATTAAATCTTTGAGCATTCTGGAGGGCTTGTTCTCAGTAGAGACTTTCGTAAGCCGCACAGAGCGCGTTTCGGGAGGAGGCAGAATTCTGGTCGTTCAAAGCCCCCCGGGAATCTGCAATTGACTGTTTCATCAAGTGTGCTATTTATAAAGGCGCTTTAAACTAACCAATTGCACTGTTTCAAGATCGAATACAGCGGTAGCCACCATTGGGGCATGGGAGACTTGTGCAGCAAGAGTAGTGGCCTGTGTGATCAGTAATTTAGATAAATCTTGTGTACATATTGGCTAAGCAAGTAGCAGTTTGTAGAGGAGAACCTTGCAAAGTAGCCCGGGCAGGCCTTACCTTTCCTTTGCTAATGGCCTGCGAACTTTCTCATACATGCCTTGTATTGTTGCCAATGGTTATCCATTCGACAAGTTTCTATCGCTGTATAAGTATTCGCGAACGCTTTCTCTAGGCTGGGCAGTCCCCCATCTAGGCTACTGATGAGTGTAGTACTGGATGGGTTATATGACGGTAGGCATGCGCGCAAGTTGATAGCTAAATACTATACCTAGTGATTCACATGTATGTAGGTCTGTTGAAGCGGCTTTAGTTTCTCCACCTCTTGCTGGCGCGATCGGGTTGAAAACAGGCGACGCAGAATTGATCCCACCCACACGATGCCTCAACCCCAGAACGGAGCACACGGGCGGCCGGATGGACCGGGTAGCAAAAAGGCCGAGCGGAGCAACAAGCCGTTAATATTATGATTATTATTCTTTGTCTATCTTCTCCTTAGCTTGATAATTAGTGTAGCCCGCACGATGCCTTCCGCAGCTGCCACGAGGATTCCTACCCTCTACACACCAGTTCAATGTTGCCTCTACACAATATGCATGAGGGATGCAAGCTCCTTAAGCTTCCATCTGCTATCAGTATTGGGTGTTTGCTTGCGGATGGCATTATCGTTGATGGCACTTCGAACCCCGACAGGCGAGCTATTCTTTATAACCTCCAGGATCGACCCGGAACCCAAGGTGAACGAAGAGATAGCGCTAATATTCGCTAGTCGCTATGTTGATGACTGATACAAAGCTCGAAACCTGTAGCGAGTGGAGGAATCTACACTTCGGGTTTGCCGCATGAAATAGCAGAGCCCTTTGCAAGGGCCTTCAACAATAGTGCCGGAAAGCTTCTTTCACAGGAAGAAGAGAAGTTTGCTAACCACCAGTTGCGTTTAACACTACAAGTACCGGAGTTGATAGTCCATTTACTAATTAATTTAAAAGAAAGAAGAGAAGAGCTGTTACGGGGAAGAGGAATGTTTTAAGATAGACTCCAATGGCTAGTCGTGGACGTTTAAAAGACGGAGGAATATGGAAGTATCAACCGCGGGGTTACGTGAATGCCTGGCTGTTAATGTATATTATTATGAACCACTGTACATTACCTAGGTACGTCTTTCGTAATTGATTTGTAGGCTATTGGTTTTGATATAATAGGAAGTGACATACTAGTAAGTGATAGATGAATTCGAGCTGGCACCTCAGTTGTGAATGATGACAACATCATTCCTAAACACATTCCACATAGCAATTAGGTATGGATGAAATCCCAAGGATGCAAACTTGTGTGGGCTACATACTAATTATGCTCAGTAGTATCGGTATGGTCAAGCACCCGGGCAGCATAGATATCACAGGAATGTGCTTTTGCCATTTTTTCGGGATTTCGACCTGACGATCTCCCTGCTTTTCGGGCGTGTTATACGGCTTAGCAATTAAGCATCATATCATGGGATTCATCCGATACTCTCTATGATCTGATTGACGCGGACAAAGCTACTTGGCCATTCCAAACTGGCCCAGTTGATATCCCGGAAATGGCATGGCTAACCAAACAAAGCACTCGCAGACAAAGCACTCAGGTGAAAAATATTCAGACCCAAACTCGTCTGGCACAACTGCCAACAAATATTTATTTCCGGGTCCTTGATTTCCTTGAGGGTACAGAAGTGAAGGAATGTAGTTCTGCAATTGGATATTCGGTTCCTAGATCCTACTGGAATCAACGGTTAGGTGGACTGCTTTTTGAGCTCTTGGAACTTCCATTCTACCAATCGATCAGCTGGGAGTCGGCGTACTTTGAGACCGAACGATTAATAGAAGAAACTAGCTTGGGTCTTGAGAACCGCCAACGAATCTGGAATGCTTTGAGGTCTATTAGAGAAATATTTCACGGAGTTCAAAAGCAAGGAAGTTCAATCTGTCTATATTTTTCCATTTGCAAGACCTACCCTACATTCAGAGGTTACATCCCTTATAATTACGACAGTGATATATGTCATTCGAGTTGTCTTGAGGCCGTTCCCGCACACAAGATTTCTTAAGGGCGACCCGCCACATGAGGGGTTTTGTAACTGTGAGCTACTTTGGTCGCTGTTGTCTCTTAACGACTTTCATTTCTGATTAATATTAATTAAACTAAAAGGTTTGCTAAATTAAAGAAAAATATCGCCCGAGTACCGTAGCATTCCATGCACATCATGTTACGGGCTAACCCGTGAAGTGGTACCTTGTGTTGACCCTGTATCTGGGAGTGCACATATAAGTTAGCCACTAGTCCTCACCAACACTCCCCTCCTTTCCTTCCTTAGCGACTCCTTCTTGTACATATCTACTAGATAGATAGTGAATGCTTTTAGCCCTTAACATTAGGAATCGCTCATCACTCATTATCTCTATCGGTTCATTAGCATTGGTTGAATGGTTAGATTTGAAGCCGTATTACGAAAGGTATGTCTACAGAATACGATATCTCAAGCCTTTGTTCAAGGACAGGTTGACCCCCCTTCTCCCCCTAGGGTTACGGAGGCAGTGGCTAAACGCCCTCGCCCAAAACTCCCAGATCCTCCTAAATTCTCTGGCAAGGACCTATCACTTTTCCCTCAGTTCTTTGGTCAGTTGCAAGCAAAGATCGAAATCGACCATGAGTCTATCGGGACTGGAGAAGAGCTTGTCTGGTACGCTTTTGGTCGGCTAGAGGATAAGGGCGCATCTTGTATCTATCCTTGGGTAAAGACCTACAAGAACACGAGCAGATTTACTATTGAAAACCTTTACCGCCAGCTCGAGATTGCTTTCGAGGACACGGCCCTAAAGGACAAGGCTTTAAACAGCTTAAACACACTAAGACAGGGAAATCGATTTATCGGAGAACTACTTGTTGAACTGGACTGTCTACTCCTCGAGGCTGGTGGACGCAGTTGGGCCGACGACGTCAAAAAAGGGTACCTGCGTGCTGCTATCAATCAAACCTTACGCAACAGGCTCATCTATATCGAGGAGAAGCCTACCTATGAAGCTTATTGTTTGCAAGTCAAAGGTGTTGCAGACCGCCTTGTTGAGTTCCAACGCTTCTCCAACGGCCTCACAGCTCGCGACCAGACGAGGCTGTCACTACTGCCACTAGTAATGCTACATCTAACAGCCACAGCCCCGAGTCGAATGGTGACGCTATGGATTGGGAACCGTCCGCTGCTAGAGCATCGAAACGGGCTAAATGGGTTGATAAGGAGGAAATTGGTCGACGCCGCAAGGCTGGTCGATGCCTCCGCTGTGGCTCCGCCAAACATTTTTATTAAGGAAAGGAGGGGAGTGTTGGTGAGGACTAGTGGCTAACTTAGATACAGGGTCAACACGAGGCACCACTTCACGGGTATAACCCGTAACACATATTTTACCACCGGGTGGTAAAAAATGTTCTTGGCAGTATCAAGCATCTTGCGTGATAGCCTCGTTGCGGCCTTCCTCAGTGATATTGGCATGTTTGAACTCAACATAGAGGATATCTTTTGTTGAGCCTAACGCGTTATCCCAACAATACACCTTACAGTCCACTCTTCTCCTACTCTGATCGGCCGGAGGTTGCTCCTGTACCAGTTATAGATGGCGGGAAGCGAGGGACTCACGGTGGAAGATAACCATCCAGAACATTGCTGTCCTGTGTTCCAATCCATCCATGGCCGCCGTCTCTCGTATAGGTATTGGTCAATGGGGTAGGTAATCAAAGACATTTGTAAGGGCAAATCTGCAACGATGTGGTAGAATGGGGAGAAGAGCTTATGCAAGACTCCCCATTCTACCACATCGTTGCAGATTTGCCCTTACAAATGTCTTTGATTACAATCCGGAAGTCGCTGCCACGCACGCGCATGCAAGCATCTGTTGGTATTTCGGCAGTCACAACGCTGTAAGTCGCCATGCCGATAGATATCATTTTAGCCCGGGTTCCAGTGTCTTTCCCCCAAAATATAAATGTCTTATACAGATAGTACATGTACAAGGTCATCGTCCATATAGCATTGTAATTATATTACATTTCAGTATCAGGTACCTATCAAGCAAACCTCCATTTTATCCAATAGAGTTAAGGACATCCAAGCCCGAGAGATTAGCTACATAAATACTCACAGAATTACTTCGCCAGTTTCTCCTAGGAAATAAATGCTTCACTAGCCCTTAGGTACCTTATAATGCAGAGTATGGGTAAAAGGCCTTATAGACTATAATAGTCTATAAGGCATAGTTCAAAGAAATCGGGTTCGCTCATTAAACCTCATACCAACACCCCCAAACTTCGTAAATATGTACTCAAAAATTGAAAATTTAGTAGTAGCTAGCTATAGATATAAACTGGAAGAAGCTCTCAGATTCTTTGGCTGTCGCTTCCATTTATTGAGGAAGTGGCTGATTATTAGTAACTACC
>JAHQZX020003708.1:0-35833 GCA_019804575.2 Pseudotulostoma volvatum | reverse complement strand
GTTCTGCCCTAACATCGCTGGCCGAGACCGCATGCTGGCTGATGCTGGCAACACAAACTACGACAAGGTGCTCAGCATAGGAAGAGGGCTAAAAGCAGTCACGTCATGGCTTATCTGCTAGGGGGTCCTCCCTCAATTCAGGGGCGCCAAGGAGATAACTGAGGAAGACCGGAGTGGGTGGCGACCGCTTGAGCCGCTGGAATATAGGGGGGGAACTGGAGGTTAGACGGATGATGAGGCTTCTCCCATAGCTGGCCTATGGGCACAGTGGTCACCAAGGATATGCGAAGTTAGAGGGAGTACAGGCGGTGGCCTTAGTGCACCGGCATATAAGGAGACCTAGGTTTTCCCGCGCGGGACATGGGTTTTGTCCTAGCTAGAGAGTGCGCTACCTGCATGGGCCCAAAAGGGATCCGAATCGGGCGTAAAATAGATTTAATAATAATAATATATATATACATAGTCGACTGCATCATGAAATGTGATTCGTTCTCAAGCCACCGGTTATTCTGGCTTCTGGGGAGCGCAATAAAAATTAACTAGTAAATAGCTAATTATCATGCAGGAGATTCAATCATTATTCATCTTCTAAGTAAACTGCTTCCAATATACATCACTATCTCGGTAGTAACATTAAATTCTTTCTTTCTGTTATATAATCAAGCTAACACCTCAACTCGATCTCATTATTCCATATCAAGACGAGACAGGCACGTGTAAAGAAAGCCGATAAGAGCTAGGAAAAGAGTACCCAGAATAGGCTATATAAATTGATTTATTAACATGCTCCAACTCATCCTTGTCAGCAGCCATAATCTTGCAAAAACCTCATTCGTTTTACATATCCTGGAGCTGGGTTCATTGATCTTCGCATCCTGCGTTGATGTACACTGGCCGCTCAAAATTTCACATTATGAAGATGTATCTATAATTTCCATCAAACTCACACTGTGTTATGGTAACTGCAATCCGGAGCTTCTAGGAGTATTTCCCGAGGAATGGCATGCACAAAGTCTTAAAGGTAACGAGGGCTGATATCGAACTTGATGGCAGGTTTCACTCCAGTAGGATCATTACTGTTAAAGGTGATAGAATAGACTAGGCTATATCGAACGATAGTTGTATGAGGTTGTTGAATGTAGAGGGAAACAGAAAATTGCAAACTAACGCCATATTGACAGTTTCAAGTTGAAAGGGCCATATTCGAAAATCTGAACTATATACAAAGATACCTCGGCCTTATAATAATCCTGGCTTCTTTATTTTATCCTCGCTACATGTCACCCACTCGTAATTTCCGTCGCGTTCAGCTAATACCCTGGCTCCGACATTTCATTGACATTTATGTTGGTAAAATATGGCGTAACCTAATAGCTTAGTCTTCTTATCATTTATTCTTAATTCTTTTTTTTCTTCTGCTAATACCTTGTTATCCTTTAGGGGTTGTGTGATGGACGCAGAGGGATGGGCGATGGGAATATTCGGTAGCTAGCTAAGATGATCCCACGAGTAACCTATCCTTCCTCGAGAGCTAAAGTCTAAATCAATATTCTGGAGCAGAGATGACGCTTTGAACCTTGATCTCGTTGGCACAGCCGTCCAAAGCAATATTCTGAAACAGAGATGACGCTTTGAACATGGACTGCCCCTTCGTATTCCTCTCTGATCTGTGCCGCACGCACTGATCAGTGTTGGTAAAATACGGTGGTAAGCTAAGTAGCTTGGTCTTCTTATTTGTCTCTCTTGTCTCTCCTAAAAGGGGATGGGAAGACTCAGAGCTATTTACAGGATGCGAGGATACGGAACCGGGTAAACCTAATCTCCAGCCCCGGAAGGCCAGTTATCCCGACAGACAGTTTAGTAAAAGAACTCAAAGTGACGATGATAGTCCCGAATACAATGACATCCATTTAGAAAATGAGGATCTCGCAGACGGTGTGGGTTGTTGAGAAAAAGGGATTGCCGGAGCGGAGCGGAATAATACTAACCGTTGCAGAGTTTTTAGCTCCCTATTCCTTATCGCTACATCCTGTAGTATTTCTACTTTCTCTAGATGAGTAAGCTAGCTAGTATCATCGAATACTAACTTGTTCCCCTTTGATTCATCTCATGACCGTGTACTCGTAACATGAGTAAATATGTGAGGCTGAGATTTGGTGCAGCCGTACTTTTCCCTTCCCAAGACATCCAGTTAGAACACACGAAGATGTTGGCATTGGGTGAAGATACCAGGGACCTACGGCGGCCCCGCCGCGATCTTATTCTATGGTACCATACAATAAGGCCTCGCAACCACAACCACTCATATCAAATCCAGTGCTACCATGTGTTCCCCCCATCAAAACGGTACAGCCGGGAATTGAACCGGCAGCCTTCCCTTGCTGATAACGACATAAATACCATACAATATCGTGGACGATGTCAAAGGCATTGACTAAACCGCGTTCAGCCCAGATGTCCTCCGTAAGCATGATCCTGCAGCCCACTGATATAGATTGTAGTTGAATACCTATGAACCAAGATAGGTATCTTGGAGCACTAGCGATTATGGGGCTGTCCATCACATCAACAGTATGTGTCAAGGTGAGATTGTATATGCCTGCTATGTACATACACACATACCCGTAGATAATACCATGATCTGGAAGCCTGTTAGTGCTTTTTGGGTGCAAATTAAAGAAGCCACGTCCTGTGGAATGAAGCTGGGAAGGACTTCGACGGGCTGGGCATTGAGTTTCCCATCACTCTTGTTCTTGATCCAAAGCGAAGGTAGAGTAGATACGGAGGCTGGTGTCAAGGGCAGCTGGTACCCCTAAGAGACTTAGAGGTGGACTGTAGATGAAGCTCTGCATGATTGGAATTGGGTCTAGATGATGTGGAACTATACTCTAATATTGTCTATATTCTGTTTCCTTTAGCCATATCTGTTAAGTCTTATTTTCTTTTCTTTGGAGCAGACCTCAGGAGGTTAGCTGTTATACCGCAGTGGTTCACTACGTTGCTAGTTTGTAATTTTAGACGTGATGAATCCATCATTGACTACCTCTTGTCTTATATTATCTTCTTCTTGATTGATGATAAGTTCCATAATCAGGGACATGAGAGATTATTCAAGGCATCTCCCAATTCCTTGAATAGTATACTGATCTGTACACCTGCGTTCACGGAACCATACATCAGTAACACCAATGAAATGGTAAGCAGTATAGAGTAGAGGAGGTCATTAATATTCATTAATAACTGTATCTTGGCTCCTAAGTCGAGCTTGTACTCATCAGTAAGGGTAGCGCATTACCAACTAGTTAAATGAGTGCTAATTCCTATTAACTTGAAAGAATAGGTACTTACTATTGTTATTCTCCTCACAGACCTTGTCCATCTTATCACGCTAATATAGGTTCTCCAGTAGCGTACAAAGACGAAGAAGCCCAGCTGATATTTGACATTATAGGTGTCAAGATACCACTGCAAAAAGCCCTTAATATGACTGAGAGCAATATTTTAACGTGTATGGCGCCTCGGCCTACTATTATTCCGTGCCCAGCTGAATCGAAATAATCTCAATCAGTGAAAACCGGGTACCTAACTCGTTATATCCGCCATAATCCATAGCCACGCTCCAAAAAAAGCATTATAACCATCAATGTGCTTGGTGCGAAGATCCTGAGATTATCAAGGGCTGGTTCAAGCGTGTTCCTGATACCATACACAAACATGGGACTCGGCGTGAACAATATATATATAATATCTATAATATTGATGAAATGTGTTATGAGTACACGGTTATGAGATGAGTTAAAGGGGAACAAGTTGGTATTTGATGGTACTAACTAACTTGCTCAAGTAGAGGAAGTAGAAATACAGGATGCAGCGGTAAGTAATAGAGATGAAAACTCTGCACTGGGTGGTAGTTATTCCGCTCCGCTCCGGTAACCCCTATTTCTTAACAAAATGGGCTTTCAAATAGTTTGACTTCTATAGCCAAAGTCATCGCTGGTGAAGGAATAAAGGATAGTCTTGTGAAGTTTATATAACCTAGAAATATTGAATGGATAGTGGTAATCGAAGCTGTGAATGCTACCGCTAGGCCTTGCCACCAAACGCTATTAAGAACATCGGTCTCCATAGTATAAGGCTATACCCTGGCTGGGGGGTCAGCATGAGCGAGAGTGGTTGGGCCGATGATGAAACAGCCCTTCAATAGCTTCGAGAGGTTTCCCGACAGCATACCAAATCAGAACAGTTGGCCTTTAGTGGTTCTCAATGACTGAATTCGACAGAATCCTGCACCGACAACGATAGTATTATCCCCCTTAAGTTTATATGCCTCCACATTCATCTCATCAATAACCATCCTCTTGCAACCTTTGCATACTAGTACTGTTCAATAGAAGCCACGGCACCCTGTTATATCTGCTATCACACCTTGCCTCTTATTAATTCCAGTTTATTCCACAAAGTTTGTCAAAATTCTCCTGGCATTTAATTTGTTATTCTTTACACTTTTCTGCCACAGCAGTTGGACGGGGAACTGAATTACTTGCCTACTACTAATGTGTTAGAAATTAATAGAATTTTGATGATATTGTTGTTGTTGTTTTCTCTCTGTGTCGGAATATGGGCCCCATCTAGATCACATGTTCAAATAATATGCAGAATTTATAGCAAACCTGATGAATTCGTGACAACTGCCCTTTACTTTTCAACTTGGCATAAGTTCTCGTATGAATAGTCTCTAGAAGACTAATTAGTCATAATGCTTGACACGTGACTGCTCACCAGCTTCGGGCCACCAGCTAGCTTATGGTACTCAACACCAACACCTACCACCCAAAAGTATGTAGTCCGGCAGGGAAAACGCCAGTAAACATACATGAACTAAAGTGCCAAAAGAAGAGAATTGAAATAGGTACATAATGGCGGCCTAACAACCTCTCCGTCTATGCGTTTCCAACCCGTCGATAGGCTTATTAAAGGAAGGTACTGATGTCACCATGTAAAATGTAGGTCTTTTAATTTGCAGGGATAGATTGACAAGCTTCGGACAGAAACATGTCTAGGAACTTGAACGAACGAAGGCTTCCAGATGCTGGCCGGTAAGCAGAAACGCTAGGGAGGGCGCAAAGAACTATAAAAATATGGGATTTGTAGTCAGCCTGGGCATAACTGGCCTGCATTCCCTAATAAATAATCTTTGGCCGAAGCAGAGCAGTGTGGCAGGCGACGCGGTAGGCGACAACGGGCAGCCGAAAACCAAGGGAGCCGAGAATTGCGGAAACACTAGTGTATGCCTGGCGGGGAAGCAGGCCCCAGTGTGGCGGACTCCGTGGAAAACCCAGGTACCACGGCTGCACAGGAACCTAAATAGGCCCGAGAGTATAATGGCCACTCTCCTTAGGACGGAGGCTATTGGCCTCAACGACTTCCTACACCGAGTTGGGGTACCAGAGGTAGAGGCAAGGTGCCCATGCGGATGGGAGAGACAGATGCCCAAGCATGTGGTTGTTCTGCCATAACATTGCTGACCGAGACCGCATACTGGCTGATGCTGGCAACACAAACTACGACAAGGTGCTCAGCACAGGAAGAGGGCTAAAAGCAGTCACGTCATAGCTTATCTACCAGGGGGTCCTCCCTCAATTCAGGGGCGCCAAGGAGATAACTGAGGAGGACCGGAGTGGGTGGCGACCGCTTGAGTCGCTGGAATATAGGGAGGGAACTGGGGGTTAGACGGATGATGAGGCTTCTCCTATGGGCACAGTGGTCACCAAGGATACGCGAAGTCAGAGGGAGCACAGCGGTGGCCTCAGTGCAGCGGCATATAAGGAGACCTAGGTTTTCCCGCGCGGGACGTGGGTTTTGTCCTAGCTAGAGAGTGCGCTGCCTGCATGGGCCCAAAAGGGGTCCGAATCGGGCGTAAAATAGATTTAATAATCATAATAAATAATCTTTTAAAAACCGGTTAATAGCTTCAATTCGCCCTGGAGTTGAAACGTTGATGAATTTAGTATCTGCCGTCGCTTGAATTTCTGTGGGGCATAACTTATGGCCCACCGTCTTTACGTGACTTTTAGTTTTATACATGTTTTATATAAATACTTCTATCAATGATATATACCTTAATCTAAAATTGAAATTACAAACCAGGATATCATATGGTGTATTGAGATTTAAGGCTGCAAAAAATTAGGTAGCAATTTCAGTCCGTTTACGTAACTACTATATGTGGTACTTGCATAGGCGAAAGATCCGACGGAACCCATCGCCCCCAAGTAGTAATACTAATATTAATTTCTTCTCATGGTAATCAGATAATCTTTCGGAATAATAATATAAGGAGGATGAATTGAATTCTTATCCCTAGAACGACTTCATGACTTTTATAACACTCGTCAGAAGTCGCCAATCGTAAATTACAATGTGTATGTATGCATCAGATGTACTGTATATGTCTAGTACCATATATGGAGGTCTAACATAGTTGATCCGCTACTAGCCTACTGGTCATATACTGATATCTCTCAAATAAAGCATGAGAGAACATTAATGGAGTATCCTTCTGTAGGTCTATGTTGATATAATCATTATTAGTACGACCGCGACATTATTATCAGAGTGTTCGATGCATGATAAAGCCGTGAAGCGATAGAGCTAACGAGTGGAGCCGTCAATTTTTATTCTTAGCCGCTTATCTAACAGGAGCCAGAACCCAGACCGGTGCCTCATCACAAGCATTTTTGCATTGCAGGCTTCCTATAGCCGTAGAGATTCGATTGTAGAATTGTATGCCATTCAGACAAATTCTAAGTGGGATGAACCATAGCAATTAATGGCATCGCAAAGATTGCCAAACCAAATCAATCTTGTGCGGCTTTCAAGGTTGCTACGGTATAGACAAATTTGCTATGAAGTACATGTACAGTACTTAGTACTACCAGTGTGGTTTTCTTGATAAGTAACAATGCAGGTTCGATCATACTAAAGCTTCAAGCAACATCTTGATCTACAGGATCAGATCGCTTTTCAATAATGATTCTTCCCTTAAAGCGACAGGCTGCGTGCGACTACCCACATGTATTAATAATAATATTCATATCAGGACCGGGCAACCAATGGGAGGTTTCCACAACTGCAGCTTGTGGTCGATCCGGGACTCCAAGGATAGTGAAGGAGCTTCCTTCCATATGCATGTTTACAGGAACACCGTTCTGGATGGACAATTCTCCTCATCAGTTCAATATGCGCATGCTTGATCACAAACTTATCATATATCATCAGCTGAGGGCGTGACGTTTGGGGATGCAAAACCTCGTGGTCAGGTCATTTAGGAGAAGATTAAACAGTACTTTCAGTAAGCGCAAGATGGTCAATCTTGTTTATCTCGCCCTGTGTCATGAAGTATTCGTGAGCTTAGATCTTCTTATAGTATAGCAATAATATCCCGGCTCCGGTCGCTGTCCGAAAGAGGGTCAAAACGTGCCCTTACGATATCTATTGTATGGTGGAAAACATACCGCCACGTATATAGGCCGGAGCATAGGGCTGTGTATTCATAAAGTGCTATGGGGGCGGTAGTTTCGGCTCCTTCTAGGCTATTCCACCAATATATAATGACCCGCATCCTAAGGTATAGAATGATAACATTGAACTTATTTATAATAACATTCGTGACAGGGAAAGAGTAGAAGTGGGATGGTCTGTCTCGATTATTGCAGTTGTCACCGTTTGAACCCCCTCTCTAGGCAGCTTCCAGTTCGTTTTATCCTATTAAACCATGTATTTGATTTGAAGTAAATCGACCGGCTGATCATTCGCGGCGATAGCAATATCCATCGTTGGGCAAATATCATAGCAAGAGCTAAAATCCGGACCTGTTGGTTCAAAGATCGCCAAGGGTGGTTTGACCAGAAAAGCAATGGATCTGATAGATATATACAGCACAATACCAATCATCCTCTACATGGAATTCTTCTCCGGCTATACATACATTCTAATAGGTAAGGTGGTTCATTAGCAGCTCATAGTGTAAAGTAAACTAGGAGGTGAAGTTATCTGATTCTCTTTCAATGGACTGGGCTCTATTCAATTCTTTCATCCTCTTTCTCATCCTATATTTCAGTGTCCCCTATTCTGGTACCATGATCGCCTAAGGTAACCTATTGGCAAGGACTAGCAAGATATCGTCTGGGTTCCAGAGAAGGTTCACGATTACGAAAGACTCGGATACTCATATCCTAAATATTGAAACCATGGTTGTACAAATGTTAACAAACGGGGTGGTACTTTCAATCGATATCGTTGCGTTGAGAGTGTTATCGAAACGATAATATGGACCTTGGGAACTGCAGAGGGGAGGCATGGAAGAAGGCATTGTAGCAGACATGTTTACTGTAAGTCTTCTACCTGTAGGCGAGTGTCGCGAGCCTCCCCCCAGAAGGAACCAAAATACATGTGCATACGGTAAATGAGTAAGGAGGTGCAACTGCTCCTGGGAGCAAATGGTAGAATGCCTTAAGTATTCACTACTCTGGCCGTAGCCAAGTTAAAAAAGGGGGAAAGGAATGAGTATCCTATGTAGGCCAAAAATTTCTAGAAAGAGTGAATAATGACTTTGTCATCATTTGCTTGCAGCGCTAGGGCTGAGTATAGAAAAAAAAAAAAAAAATTCAAGTGTCCCACTTGACTTTCCAACTCGCAGAAATGAATTGTACAGTATTGCCACCGAAAAGGAATGGATTGGCATCAAAGAAGTGCCATTGAACTAAGGGAGGAATAACCCGTCATCAAAGAAAAGTGAAGTGCATTGCATCCAAAGCAATTTAAGCGGATGCGGTTTCAGATTTCAGATTTCAGGTTTCTGTTTTTTTCTTTCGTTTAAGAAAAAAAAAAAAGACCAGTAACAGTTGAAAGAAAGTATATAGACATACAAGAGCTTTATATTTCAAATTCTCTGCCCTATCATACTACTACTTTGATGGGGCTTTATGAGATCGTCTAAAAACCCAGTCCACAATTGCCCGATTAGCCCCGGTTCTTGATCTTGAGGCTGAATAGCAGCCTTGCGCCGCTGCTCCTCATCTCGCGATTTCCCGACTACCTCCGTTAGTACGAATGGGTCAATATCGACTGAGTGGTTATCGACGACCTCGCTCATCGGGCTGGGAGCCATATCGGATGCCATTTCGGAGACCGAATATATCTGCGGTTTCATGGGTATGGGGGGCTGAGTATGTGAGCTCTCATAGCCATGGTCGATGCCAGAGATCATCGGTATGCTCGGCACGGAGGGGGGATTTGATATTGCTTCGAGCACTGAAAATGATGGCATGTAGGCAAAATCTACGGTAGAGGAGTCGTTGACCGTCTTGTTCGCGCGAGAGGTGTTGAATTGGCGGGAATTTGACGAGCTACGAAATGTCCTGTGTTAGTATAGGTGCGTTGGATCATACATGAGGAACCCAAAGCGGTGGACAAGCGAGAACTGGGAAAACATACCTAGCAAATGCACTGCCGTCTATCCGACGCATGGCGATACTAAAAGCGCGAGAATTTAACATATCGAAGTTTGTGAGACGTTCGATGAGCTGTTTGCAAGAAATAATTGCGTCAGCATCCGCCTTTGCCCCATAGATGATAATCTTGATAGAATTTTCAAGCATGAGGATAAGAGCCCGTCATCGGCTGTCGCTTTCCTATTGCATGGGGTAGAACGCACCTCCAGCTTGGTTCCGCTCGTCCTCAAAGATCTCGTCACGCACTCCTGCTTGAGATCTGCAATACTACGGGTAGAGTACACAGACGACTTATTGGAACTGTTGATTGACTGGGCGGAGTGTGCGCCGGTAATGTGCAGGTGGCGACGAGCAGTTGGAATGGTCACCGATACGATTGAATGCTGCCGGCTTAAAGCACGCAGCGCACGGAGAGAAATTGATCGAGGCTCGGCCATAAATATCAGAGAGATTGTAGAGAGAGAGCTGTGCGTGGGAGAGATCGCGGTAGGATGGTTGGAGGAGGAGTGGTGATGGTTGGAGGAGAAGTGATGATGAGTCGAGAAAGGAGGAGTAAATATGAGCCCAAGCTGGGAGGGAAGGCAAGAGAAGCAACGTCGCGACTGACTACTCGGAGCTTTCGGTCAGCTTTAAACCGATGTACATGGATTTTATGTATCACATGTATGATACGATCGATCTTGAGATGAAAGATGAACCAAAGGGCTGGATGCGTACCTACTTACCAATAGGCATGTCCATCATCATTGATTGGACAGAAGAGGCCAAGCCTAACCCACCGACCTTACTGACCGGGGAAGGCCGAGAGCAGCCCCTTTACCCTTTGTGGCGAACGTTGGGGTGGAACACTCTGGAAGTACTAGTATAGTAATTCATAATTTTTCATATCATTACTGACTAATCACGTTATCAGATCTACGGCCTTTTAATAATGATTGAAGTTATGAGACGGTCATCTAGGGGAATCGATACCTAGGATACATACCTATAATATATATTCAAGTAATAAGGTCGTCATGACATCCGAAAGGGGCTTAGCCGCAAGCGCGCGTAGCGCCCAGAAACGCTTTACCTGCATAGTATCAACAGGTTCGGACTGCAAACATGGACATAATGCCCTAGTTATTGAACTCGAAGTCATATTATTCTACATTGATTTGGTGGTGATAATAACACTCTGTCTGTGACTTAGGTACCTAGCCAAGAAGAAATCTCTTATACGGAAGAGGGAACACCGGGTTGTTGCCTAAGAAGATTTAGCACCAACCTTAAAGCCCACAACACCTTACCAGAAACATTCCTTTACATTGTGGAAGGTCTCATAAGTACCGTACTATTGTACCCAGTCGCCATTATAAGATTTGAAGTTCTACTTCTATATACTATATTTATCTAGATTTATCGAAATAATGCCGAAGCGGTAAAAGTTGTCTATCATAAGCCGTTAATCTCATGCAGAACCGGGTTTCATATGGTATTGCGTAATTTACCGTACAAATGCTTGCCGCCTTATTAAAGGGGAATAGTTCGGGTAGAGGCCACGCCGCGAAAATTGGCCGAACCGAGATTTGCCCATATTTTTTTGAAGCACCAGTAACTAGAAGTAATTATCCGTTGATTTACACTCTAAATTTGTGATAATGTGGCGTTTTGTAGTTTTAAAATAGGTGGTCTGGTTTGTATTGCTTTCGAATGTCCATACCAGACTATCTATCAACGCTGTATTATACGGTATCGTACTAACACGTAGTTCTACTACCTTACTAATACTTCACTACCTCCTTTAGGAAGGGAGATCCGACTTCAAAGCTACTAAGGATAGTGTGGGCACAGCCTCGATGTTCTTCCCTCCTACGCCTCAGGCAAGTAAAATAATGATGTCTATATCATGATAGTATTACTAGTATCTATTAGTACTAGTAATCAAAGTCGCTACGTACTCCCGATTCCCCCGAGTCCCGAGTTTGTATAGAGGAGCGAAGGATCATCTCATCCCTTATCCTGGCCACTCATGTCTTGTGAGAGGCCGCTGGGCTAATAATACGAAGCGGTTGTATATACTACTAGTCTTATATATCAGTTTAATCTTGTTCCACCAGGATTTTAATAATACGAATCACCCCTTATTATCTCATCACATCTGCTACTCTAGTACTAAAACTCATTTATGCTATGGTAAGCATTAGTATGATATATATGTCTTTATGTGTAAATAAAGGTCGGAGAGCAAACCTAAACATCTAGATATCAACGTTCATCGCTACAATCCCCCTCGCACGTTCACAATTTAATATCATAGGTTTAATGAATAGGTAGGTGTATATGGTAAAGACCCCACAAATAATTGAGGTTCTCGTATCCAAACTCGAGAATCCTGTCCGTGATGCCCACGACAATCGGACCTTATATGTATCTGCAGGAGCCATCACTGTGCTCTGTTGTCTTATGACTATTGGGCCTTTGCTTAGGACTCGTGTTAGTTGGTACATAACTACGTTCTAAAGAGCCATAGGTCAGCTCATGGGCATTACTGAAATATGGTAGAGAAGTAGTATACATACTAGCTAACAATCGCACAGGTGCCTAGCTTTTACAGGACTAAAACTATGATACATATGAACTACTATACAAGGAAAGATGCACGTATGTCAGCCGCTGAAATCATACATACACCAGGTATTATCCTTATATATGTCGAGGGATGATGTACATACATCTAACCAAGGGTTATTTATGACATACATCGGTCAGATTTTAATATGATATTATTAGGTAGGTGACCGGTAGGTGCTGGGACTGTGTCCACAAGTTCAAGGAAGTACATACACATGTATAATTGCAAATTGATGAGAGACAACTGGCTACGCAGCGTCACATCATATGCATCTCTAGTATAGTAGCCATATATGGGCGATAAGGGTTCGAATATGAGGGGCAATCCCTGCCGGCGTTAATTCACTAATCTGCTGAAGGATGCCTATAGCAAATTTCGCCGACCCATCGAGTGGTGCAGCTACATTCAAGCCCCGTTCAACACTGCGTTTATTTATGGTCCAACGATAATGGGAGCATTTTCATGCATCGCCTGTATGTCAGTTAGTGTGGCGATTAGATACTTCATTTAGCGCACAATGTGACGCAAGAGTTAACGCCCACCAGATACCTAATCTGGGCTTCTCTCCAACAAGGGGTTATCCTCCGAGCTGTTAACTGGTCGGGTGAACCAGTCAGATCTTCCTTGGCTCATCTTAGCACAAGTTCGACTGTCGTTATTGCGATGATGTCTGAAAGAAAGAAGAGAAGGAGTAAATAAATAATATAGGACTAGGCTCAAGGTACAATGTATATCTACACACTGTGATGGTCTAGCCCCATAAGTATATACAATCGAAGTAGGAACTATCAGTTAGGCGATATATACTGATAGGCGTCCCTTCCACTTGCTAAAATTTCGTTCGATACACCCCATTCGGCCGAGACAAGGGTTGAGAAGCTGCTGACTAAGTACCCAGGGAAAGGCAAGAACACTTCTAGGAGCTAAAGATGACGCCACTGAACTGCATTATTTGCAACAACAGACGCTAATGGTATTTTGAGTATCATGTTGAATCTTATATCTTATTAACTGCCTTTCAATATATACTCGTTAGGTAAGTGCGTGAGACGAACTTTCGGGTTATCTACTATGAGGTTCTATCGGAGGCACACCAAAAGGACATGGGCACGTAAAACATAGGCTAACTCCATATGACTGATGTCGCTGCCGTAGGTTATGAGATGAGGCACAGCTGGGGCCAACCACATTGAAGAGATGTTATATGCAAAATCTGTGAAGACCCTTTTTGGGGAATCGGGTTCCGGTACGAAAGGATTGACAGAAATAAAAGCAGGGAAGACGTGAATTCGTCCCTTCAGAATATCTGCATAACAACATGGACAAACTGATCTAATAACTGTATCTCATTTTTCAAGGCATCAAGTCAATTATCATCAATAGCTAGAATACGGTTTTGCTATCAGTAGAAGGGCAAAGAATGCCATATAAGCAGAGTCGATGCTGGCTTGTTAGAGCAGAGCGAATGATAGTAGGGGAAACCGAGAAAGGAAAACCCTGTGATGCCAGTTCTAGCTGATGAAACTTGTTCAGAAGTAAATGATGAGCAGGGGCTTGAGGACGATTGATCCTGACAAGCGGAGCTCCAGAGCTGTGTGCGTCAGCTTCACGTCCTTGCTCAACAGTACAGGGGTCGCACTGAGATAGAAATTAGTGTTACTAACTACCAGCACTGGTAGGTAACAGGTTAGCTATATACCGAGATCCAAGACCGGCAACAAAGAGTACAAATAAAAGAATTGATATTGATAGGAGCCCGACACAAATGATCACCACCGTCATTAATTGAAAGTGATTGAAGTAGATATACATTGCCAGTGGTATGGGGCCTTACAGGCCAGGCTAGAGGATAAAATTGCAGCTCAGCATCATTCTCAGTTCTTTTCTCTCAAGCTTTTCCAAATACCATAGGAAGTAGAAAGAATTGAAGACTAATAGCTAAGAGCTAAATAATGATATCTAGAGTAGATTAGAATCCAATTGAGGAGTCTAGAGAAGAAATACTGCACACGACCGACTCCAATGAGTGCTAACCGCTTCTAGTTTAGTTGCACATGAGACCTTATCTCGCGCACGGCCGAGGATATCGAGGTAACTAACCTTTGATTAGGAGTTGCATTTTCGGTTTTTTTCGTCGTGTTTCTTCACCTTTTTGTTCCGGACCGGGATGGACTATGCTAGACCTATCTTGTACGAACCTCAGCTGAGTCAATTCACGTTCATAGTGAGTTGAGTGACAAAACCCAAGTTACTAGGAAATTCTTGATCAAGGGAAGGCTGGTCCCACCGTATTTCTAGGGGCTATTTTCTACGCTATACTTAATGTTACCTCGCCTCACGACAGTGCGGTTCGTTTGCCGTATACTGAGAGCAGATAGGAACGAGGATGACTCGGCTTCTCGGTGGAGCCGATAGTAATTACTCTTAAGGACGGCTTATCGAAATTTCGGTAACTCGGTTTCGTCAATTAAAATACTATAAAAATACCATATAACAACCTATTGACCGCAAGTTGAATAGAGAAAGGGTCAAAAACAGGTAGAGTACGTAGAATAAAGCTGAGCCTGAACCCTGTATTGTTTAACTTACCTCTATATATTCTAGATGTTTTGTGTGGCTGGAGGCTTACTATCGGACCGGCTCGATCTTAGTGCTTCATTTCACCCTCCTGGCCACGTTGCTCCTTCCAAAGTTCCTTCATGCATCTATCCCTGCCCATAGGAATACAGCTCATAAACTATCATTATTGACCCCAATACATGTATTAGTCGGTAGATCCACTCCGTACTTGTGATATATATGATGATCATATCATATGTCCGCCACCATTATGTCTATGAGAGGTTTTTGAGTAAATAATAAGCCACTCTACAAATTCAAAAGACTGCAATAAAGTATATGACTATGTCGGAATTGTCGATTTAATAGTCTCAGTTTAACACAAGATTTAGAGATTAGTATATTCATATATTTGTGCAGAAAATAAAATGTGATGGCCGGTAAAATATGAAGAGTAGGTGAGAAGCAGGATCTAGTAGAAAGACTCAAGCTTGGAGCAGACCCTTCTGATCTTTATGAGAGCATATGTGCACCTGCCCTAGCTGTCGGTGGCCTTGACCCATGGGTGTTTAACGTCCCTAGATGCGCTCACCACGGTATTCAACTGTAGAGAAATCAACGAAAGGTATCTTCTCACGGCCACTATTCGGCTGTAGACTTACTATTAATTAGGCACTAATCTTCCTTGTAAGGTGAAGCCACCCCTGCAACCATATTGCGGTGACCAAACCTTGAAGTAGTGGATTGATAATGCTAGCTGAGGGGCGACCTACACTAGAATCCAAAGGCAAGCAATAGAAAAGCAAAACTCAGGACGGAGACAAAAGATAGATATGTCCTTATGGGTCATGTTCATGACTTTATAAGACAAGGTGATTCAAAAACGAAATACTCTAAATGAATAAGGATAGGGACTAATAATCGATATAAGAACAAGAGAATACATGCCGCCTGAGAGCCATGCAAAGTTATAGGTATATGATTATAACTGGGGGGTTAGGAAAAAATGTTGATGTCATACAGAGTATCCCGTTCATCAGATGAAGGTGCCTACTTTCTAATCACTTTACGGTGGTTCTCGACAAAAGTATTAACGTGACCTTCAGGCTCGCAAGCAACTGATGTTCACGGTCATGGAGTAGAGTTCTGGATACTCTATCGCCTTGTGTGTGAGGTTGTTATTATTGACCATCGGCTGTAGCGGAGGTTTCTCAAAAGCCTTCTGATTGATTCTATTTTGAAGAACCTTTTGGTCCCATTCTTCAGTCACTGCCTGTTATTTCTCTCCTGGAGTCGAAAAATCTGCCCAAGCATGGTCGGTCCCTTTGTTGTAACTTGTGGCTGTCGCGCTTTGATCTTGATACCATGCCTTTGGCCGAGATGGTTTTGTGTAGAGGTTAGATCAACTGACCCGCATGAACATTGACCACAAACCCAAATTTTGTTACCGAAGCGATCGCGTCGAAGTTCTTCTCCTAGCTTGGGCTTCTTCGCATCGTTGGTTCCAGGTCTCCAAAGTATCAGTTTAAATACGCTTCTTAGATCCCTGACCAGCTTCAAGAGAGTTGCATTCTCAGTAGTAATGATAGTACTCATAGTATCCGAGTCAAGGCTTTCACAGCGTGGGGGGTCAGCATCTTCGAGCCCGCGACCGAATAGAGAAGACTTGGAGGTGGTGTCATCCATTTGGCCAATTACTACCTATTAGGCGTTTTAGGGTTATTTTCTTCTTAATTGATCAGTATAGTATTTCTACACCACCTACATACTGGTTTCAGCTACAGCCTATTTCTACGTTCTCAATATCCTCAATGTGTATTGAGAATATTTTCAATACCGAATACACCGCGGTAGGTGGAATTCGTGAATTCCCCGACGCTGCTTCCAAACAATTCGTCATTTTGTTGGGAATCCATCTTAAAGAAGTTCTGTCGACCGCGGACTGAATGTAGGCTCAAAGGCATAGTGGATTCGCCAAAGAAGTTAGTAATAATGCGTACTTTAAAACAATATATGATAATTGCGACGCGCCATGCTATGATATCAGCATGTACTGTAAATTTTGGTCGTCAGCAGAAATGGCGGGCGGTGATGTCACAACTAGTCTCCCCTGGCAGAAAATCTTAGACTACAATGTTTTTCACAGGAAGAATAACGGGCGGTGAGGTTTCTGGCCATTGGCCGGCCCATATAAAAAGCCAGTTCCCCACTGATCATGTATCATGTTGTAAGAGATGTGATTTTAAACCCCAATTCTCTCAGAGAAAGCTCTTTTAATAAGGTCGTAGACGGCCATTACCATACCGGGTTAACTTGCAGGCTTAAACCCCTGCCAACTGTTGCTTACATATATAGCTGCCGACCTATACGATCGTGCAGATCAGTAAGTATATAATGTATGCTCCAGGAAATGGCTCAAATGGCTCGGCAGCACAACCCTGAAACTCCCTTGTTCCAGACTGCCCCAGCTGGAGTTGCTGCTTATGTATGCTATTACTAACGGCTCTACTTTGCATAGTCTCTTGCACCTCCCGGCCGCGGTTAAGTCTACTACAGCTATCAAGGATCATTCCCGCCAGCCAGACTACATGTAGCGCTTCAACGCCTATTCAGGGATACAAGATATCTCATTATCGATGAGAAATTTATGGTCGATCTAGCTACCTAACGTCCATTCGACTGACCCGCGGTTCCGACAAATATTCCCGCAGATCATCCATTTGGGGGTCTAAACATTCTTATCTGCGGTGATTTCTCCCAACTCCCACCTGTAGGATCGGGAGTACTTTACTGCAAGACTCCCTCTACTTATCCCAAGGCTGAAGCTATCGCTAGTCGTATCATATACGATCAATTCGACCGCACCATTCGGCTATAACGACAGATGAGGCAATTAGGCGAAGATGCTTCCGCCACAGCTTTTAGGGCAGCTCTGGCTGAGTTACGAGAGGGTGAACTATCTCCACTGATGGCTGGGATACCTTGAGCAGTCGTGTCGCTAATGAAATCCCACATGAAGAGGTCGCTGCTTTTGAAACAGCCATATAAGTTCACTTTAAAAAGGGCGGGTGACCGAGTACAATTAACTATCGGCGTTTGGCTGAGCTTAGCTCCCCATGCGTTCGCAAAAAAGGCAATGGTCACTAAGCATCTGTGGGTAGAGAATAGTTTAGTGAATGGCTCTATGGGTACTGTGCGGGATATCTTCTGGAGAGACTGTACAAACACTACAACTGATTAACCTTATGGGACGATGGTGAAGTTTGACGGCTATACAGGTCCTATATGGTCACCTATACCTGACATACCTGCCGCAAAATTTAACTTTGAAGGAGTTGATAGTACTAGAACCATGTTTCCCCTGCAGTTGTGTTATGCAATCACTGTGCACAAGAGCCAAGGTATGAGTTTCTCCCGGGCGATTCTCAGAAATTCTGCGTTCGCCTTGGAATTATTGTACCTGCCCATCTCACCGGTGAAAGCATTAGGAGAACTAATGTCTATCGAGATTTAAAAAGGCCAAAAGGGATAACACCAAGGGATAAAGCGGAGAATGTACGAATTAGAAATGGACTGTTGATATATACTATTACTCTTGTAAATTTCAATATTTGCAGGTGGGCAACTGTTACTCATAATGGCCGTGGGCTTCAATGGTACGGCAGACGCCCGGTTTCGAAAGAATTATTTCGCGTCGCCAATAAAGTTAGGGATTTAGATAGTAAATTAATTACGAGAAATAGTATTGTGCATGTTGGTGTATGTTCTGTGATGATGGAATTTGATATCTAGATACAAAGGCATCCTTTTATATCTGCTATTGCGCCTTGCCAACTTATTGATTCCAGTTCATTCCACAAAGTTCTCCAAAACTCCAATCGGCCTCAACTCTTCTGCCACATTACTTAATTACCTAAAGATATGGTAATCATTGTAATTAGTCATAGTAACACCTGACTATTCCTTCTGAACCGTTAAATTAAAGGAAAAAAAAAACCCACTTAAGTTGGAAAACACAGCTCATTTTTAGGGGTGGTCTCACCCTAGCGTAATCCCGATAGGCGCGCCCATCTTAGGCTAGGGTCCGTGCTGGTCCTATATCTTTAAGCGGAGTATTGTTACAGTTAGGCTTGTGATAGCCTTCCTCAAATAGTTCCTCAAGAAATGTCCTGTATATGGGTTATCATCCACCACTCCACCAGTCAGGGTAAAGGGGCGAGGTTGCCAATCAAAGTCACATCTGCTTTACTCTCTTCGTTGGCCGTTCTTCAGGATATTCAAATCGACGATCATCTAGCTCGTGATAAGAATTGTTTCTATACCGATCACGGTATAGAGTAAGGTTCTATGTTGTTCCTCCACATCTCCACCCGACATCTCACGAACAAGACGTTACAGTAGTACTTGCAAGAGCTATACGAGAGACACGAGGTAGGCGGACCTATGTCACTCGTTATCTGGTGAATTTAGTTAAGAACAAGATAGATGGATTCATTCACAGAAAGAGAATATGACAATTCATCTATTATGAATATAGTAGAGGTACTTACATCTTGCGCTTGCAACCATAAGAATCTGAGATCGGCCGCGGAGTGTTAACTCGTTTTCACACCCTTCCCTATTTTTCGGCCCTTGGAAGTAGTTGACGGTTTTACCCCTGCCTTTGCCCTTTTCTAGAGCTACAGCGTCTGGGGCATTCACTGTGGGATTATTGAATCGTTCTCAGCCATGTTGGAGGGTTGGTATATAGAAACGAGAATAGCGCCCAAGAACTGTTCTTTGGTCGGAGCGGGGAAATTAAACTTCTGGTCTCATCCTCAAACCGCGATAGGTGTCTCAATATATATATCGGGGCCGAGCCGCTGAGACTATCCAAGTCCCTAGCTCAGTAGTTGTTATATAAGAACATGGTGGGGGTGAGGAGCGGCCAGAGACAAGTCCACAGTGTATCAGGACTGCTTCATCACATATATATACTATCCTATAGTGTTCAATGCTCCGCATCCTAGACAATGAATGTCTCTCGTGACAGTAGTAGCATTTGACTACATATTCCCCCTTATATTCTAAACACCAGGCGATGTATATGCCTTATGCCTTGGAGTCTCCTTGCGGTAAGATCTGTTCAACATGAGGTGCTGTCAGTCCACTGAACACTGGAGGTTTCTTCCTGGGTTAGGAGCCGCACGAAGGCATATGTTGATAGGTGCTATGCCTAACGCCCACGGAAAGGGCTACACGATTTCAAATATATAGAAAAAGAGCGAAACGATAAGACTTCTGAGGATCGCTCGTCAACATTGAGCTAAAGACTGGGAGAGGGCCTTTTCAAATCGGCAGACGAAATCAACTCAGCCAGCTCAAGTTGATATATATCATTATTATATGCATGAAGCGCGCCTTATAACGTGTCTTTCGACAACAAATTTCACAAAAAGATCAATCTTAGATGAGCCGGTCTCGGGATAGCAGAAACAAAAACCCGAAGAAATCTAAGAATACCGGAGCGGAGTTAGACGACCCTCACGAACAAAGCTGCCTCCATAAAGGAAAGCCGCTATTCTTATATTTCCTCCTTTCTTTGTCTGAGGCTCGCAGTGCGGATACTCTTAATTGATTGACAAGAAGGATGGTGGTGGTGTTGTTGACTCTCCCAAGGACTGACAAAAGTACTGGTTGATGGAAGAGGGAGAGGGGGTATTTATAGGGCATGAAAGGCTACCCAGGTAGCTTGTGCACTGCCTCAACTGACTCTTGACTCACTTGCCAATCAGCAATGATACTACTAGTATGTAGTAGTATCTCAGGGGAAACTGTGACTTAAGGGGAAAGAGCCCAGGAATTCACTTCTTAGTGTAGGATCGCTCTTAGTAAAAATGTGAAAGGATGGAGGCAGAATTACTACAATGAGTTAGGAGAAATGTTCCTAAATAATGCGAAGGGAAAACCGCTACCGTGAATTCCTGCAAGGCTCTGGAAGCTGCACAATCGAGTTAGGTTAACCGTTCCTCAGAACTTTATGAACTTGAGAAAGATTAGAAAATGCACAATATAGCCGGAGTTACATCAGAGAATCAATGATCAGGAGGGATCATTTCTGCGTGATCACGTCCTACTTCCGAACGCTCTAGCATAGCAGTATTGATTGAAGAGCTATGCCAATAAATTGTTGTCAGTGGCTAAAGATACACAAGGTTACCAGGAGCAATCTGTATGGAGATCCCTAGACAGCAAGATTCACGAAGCTACACTGTCTAGATGTAGTACATAGTATATGTACTACTCTAAAAAAATGTTGCACTAGGTAATACAACTGTGGCTGGTTCATAGCTTTCCCGCGAGTTGGTAAAGAATGCCGAGGTGACACCAGGCATGAACAAGGTCCTAATGCCACTGTTTAACAGGTGATTGATGAAGCATATGCTAGTAGACAGGGTTCCTTCTACGAAGTTGAGTCATGAAGATTGAATTGCCGGATGGTTTTCTTTCCCCCACTAAGACCTAGGACGCAGTTCATCTGGCTGTAGATACTAGAACTATTGTATCGAGAAGTAACTTTGTACGAGAATGCTGAAGAAAATCTCGAGGAAACGTTGTACACCACAAAATATCCATAACGAGCCGCAAGCAGAACCACCACAGAGAACATGACAGCGACACTTTTTAAATAGAGCATCGCAGCAGATAACAGAAACATGCCTAGGAGATTCGGCAACTGGGTTATCGAAGCTGATAGGGATGATAGCGTATCCTCTGTCTTGACATTCGCTATATACGCTTTAGGGCGTTGATTTGAGGGGATATATTTAGAATTGTAAAAATGCAAGAAAACGGAAAATGAATCCCTCGGTATTGATACTTGGAGCACATCACCGGCTATTCCTATGAGGCTGCCATCTCGCAGAGATGCCATACAAGCCGGTACGCCTGAAGATATTATGAACAATTAGAGCCCGCGGTAAGACTTAGGAGGGAGAAAGGGATGCGGATCAAGGAAAGTTAATGAAGGCAAATCTAGCCTCTCAACGTCAAGCTATCTAGATGTATGGTACGGTGACGCTAACAGTTCGACAATTATCCATATCTAATTTGAAATAGCCCAGGCTTCCAACAGAACAGACATTAGGCAATTCTTTCAGTATAGACTCGATATATGCTGCTTTGTGACTATACTGTTTCTAATCTCAACAACTTGCCGTTGGTCCGAAACAGGGTATGTTGGTACTACTACTTCTTTTAACCCGGCAGTATCAGCCGGAATCGCGGAGGATTGGTTAACTGTATCACCAATCCTCGGATTGCTATACTTCTCTTTCCCATCGATCCGCAAGTCCGAGCTGTTTCTTAGGCTGGGGTGCGTAAATTTTCAGACAACTCATCTCGATAGACAAGCTCCAACTGTGATGCTCGTATGGGATAACGAAGACAATCATTCCTAGAAATAAGGTAAATTATATGTTCCCGATGCGTGTACATCCAAAATTAGCAGGAGGCCCAGTCCTCATCCAACAATCGGGGGTGAGCTCAGGAAAGAGGTCAATCATGGTAACTTCCCAGTAGCGATTTTGTACATGTATATATTGACATTCGAGCGCTCGCCGCCGCTGATGAGTCGCCTTGCCTCGAAGGCCGCTGTGCGACAAACGAAAAACTCGTTAACTGAAGAAATGAGGTGAGCTCAAAGGGCGTCGCCTAAACGGTCTGGACCCTCTAGCCGTGAGCTATATTGACCAAGAGAATAAGCTAGCTTCTTCCAGGAACTTTCCACATCACCATTACGTTCCTTGATAGATTCTATATATTCTGGCCTTGAATTAGCACGTCCGGTCGTCGTTTGCTCCAAGAACTGTGAAAGCCCTGGCTACATCTTTTTGGGGTCCTTTAGTGTCATCCCAACCGCCTTGTCAATAAGGGTTAGCCTTCTGCACTAGTCCGATATAGTTATCGCTAATCCATCGAGCGAGCGCATATCAGTATTGTTTATTGGTTTATATATTCTCTACACTAAGACTGGAGGATGAGAGCAACCTCGAACGTCATGGGTATCATTTACCTGACTGGAATAACGATAATTTCTCGACCAGGATCAAAAACCTGGACCAAGAACCCGATTAATTGCACTAGAGCATACGGAGAAATGGATAACCGCTAGCCAAGGCGATATATAATGCACCAGGTCGTCGGTTCCCAATGACAGCATGTGCCTTACTTCACCGTGAGATACAATGGCAGCTGGTTTGCCTATACGGTGGCCGAAGTCGAATATGGAGTTCCATGACACTAGAACCCCTCTGAGTGGATTCCCCAGCTTGCTTCACCTGGAAGTGGCGTACCGTACAAGTGATAGAATACAATCGCTTGTTTATTACCGTCTCTTGAGAGAGCAGCATGCTATTCTTGCCTCTGGTTTGGTTGATTGGACAGGTCTGCCAAGTTCGTGCAAAGCGATTGATGTGGGTCTGGGGCGCCTAAATGGCGGCACCAAGATTGAAATGAAGTGTTACAAGAATTCGACTAATGGCGCTGATATCACATTCAACTGAGCTTGTCTATTCAATGCGCCAATCCGGGTATTACGCGGACATTACGGGACAACCTTTAGAGGGCTTGTTTGGGAACCATGTACCGGGGAAGCACACCATTGCTCGTGCGCAGTTGGACATGTTTTTCCTAGCTCATAATATATTGGGGGTGGCCTTGCTGAGTGTAGGACACTGGCGCATTTAGCGGGTATGGTGAACAGCGTTTTTTTGATTCGGTGGATATACGTTTAGAAGGAATGACAGTCCTGGTAGCAAAAGGTTGACGTATTCAATAAGCAGCAGGTTAAGCGGTCGACGACCTTACCAGTGAGGCAGACTAGTGCAGCGGAGCCTATGGATATCGAGGCGTACGTCAAGGCTGTCAGAATGATTAGCTTAACAAGCGGGTTGAAAAGCAACGGCGCATTGTGTATAACGAACTTCTATATTCATCCAGAGTAACAACTACCACCACAACAGTGCTGGCACGGCAAAATGCAGACAGGAAAGCGCTAATAGCCTGGCCCGCCTTGTCAACCGCGAAAATTAGCTAGTCTGCTCTTACACAGCTTGGGCTTGCGATCGGACCTCGTTCTGGGTGTTATACTTAGTTTCAACCCCCAATCCTTAACTCCGCCGCGTTCTACGTTGGCATCTGATTCAGCTAAAGGTGCATGCCTTGTTGAGGGCGTGGGAATGCCATGTTGTGTGTCGACAATTGTTCTTCATCCTTTCTACGTTTCTCGCGAACTGGATAGCCGGGCGTTCGTCCGGTACTTGGTCATAGTACTGGCTCGCTCTGACTGGCTTGTCATGTCCGATAGGGACTGGTCCGCACTCGGCCATGTACCAGACCTATCGGGAGACAGACTGAGCGTGGCTTAACAGTATATGCTTCGGGAACCTATCAAGACTTACCTAGACCATTCAGGCACTCGTCGTTCCAGCCCACCTCAGCGCCTTCCGTACGATGCCTCTCTGAGGACAACACATGGGCCCGCGTCGACAGCTAGGCCAGGGGACTGGGGTCCAGGAGGGACTCCCGGGGCAAGGGCTATCCACATAGCAGAGGAGGACCTACCTAAAAGGGAGTCAGCACAGCGCTAAGCAAGTCCATCAATCTTCCACCCGGAGATGTGTCCTTATATTTATCATACTCGGCCTTGTGTCAAGGCTACCCCGCACTTGTACGAGAAGTACGTGGCTCGCCTGCAGATGATGTTCGGACCCTGCCCCACTCTTCAGCTCGGTATCCGCTCCGGCTTTGGCCCTATTCTCGGCAGCTTCCTTCTTCTCTTTCCTACGGCGCAGGTTCCCTGCTAGAACCTCTCTGTATTCGCTGTCGACGTTACCTTCGATCGTGCTCTGGGAGCGATTGAATGTAAGTATCGCAGTACATCCAGCCAGTAAGCTAGGAATCCGCTCATGGAGGGATTCCAGTGTTGTGGAACTCCATATTCAACTTCGGTCACTATATAGGCAAGCCAGCTGCAATCATATCTTGCGGCACATATGTCACTGGGAGCTGACAACCCGGTGCGCTATATATTGCCCCAGCTTTAGCAGTCATCCACTTCTCCCTATGCTCTAACGCGATCCCGATCGGGTTCTTTTGGTCCTGGTCGAGAAAGTGGCGCCGGCATCTTAGGCGCTTGGGAAGAGCGACGGATTGTATTGATCGCAGCATTGGTCAGCCGGTGCCGAACACGGTAGCT
Source organism: Pseudotulostoma volvatum (assembly GCA_019804575.2). NCBI lineage: Eukaryota > Fungi > Ascomycota > Eurotiomycetes > Eurotiales > Elaphomycetaceae > Pseudotulostoma > Pseudotulostoma volvatum. Next base: position 10,911 of record JAHQZX020003708.1, on the reverse strand, counting down.
TGTGCTCCCCCAATACTGTAGGAAAATATGGCAATGGCAAGTGGCATTCATAATGCTCATTCTAGCTTACTATCGATATCGATGCCATTGACTATGAGCTTGCCATTACCGAGATGAACAGAAAGTCACCACTTCGGTGTAAATTGATGATACACTTTTGAGCAATCAACGCATCGGCAGGGCTACAGTTTCAATATAAAATCCTCCCACTCACTAACCCAGTGGTACTCATCAATGGCCACAATTTGCAACCCAAGCGTCTTAAGTGCCTCGCGAAACTCCTTCGACGATGCTTGTTATATCCACCGGACTAAAAACATTGTTCGCTATACCCGCTCAGGGAATGGATACATGTGTACTCCGGTGGGAGAACCGAAGATCCTTCATGGATACTTACCGGGTGAAAACCCCCCATTGCGATATTCCCATGGTATTATTTTCTCGTAGCATGGGGTCAAAAGACTTGGTTGAGAAGGGGTGCTAGAACAACTTAGGCTCACGGACGAGCTGATTAGGTGACGAGCTACGCGTCGGCTTGGCTGATGGTGAAAGGGACGCCGAAAATCGAAGAGCGGGACCAAGGGTATAGAGCAATGTATATAAGATACAAATAGATGGACCGGGTGGCAAAGAGGTCGATCGGGGTAACCAGAAATATATTTTCTCATAGTATTTATGTCCTCAGAATACCCTTATCGCACAGCACAGGCAAGTTCACACAGTATTTGTTGTCCACAATCCAGGAATTTCTCTCATTGGTGTGCAGGTCGTAGGCTTTCATGACAGTGCCACAAAGACAGGCACAGGATCTAGAGGGTTTTCGCAAGAGGTTCGAACAAATCGTGGTTGTCCTTTGTCAACTGGTCAGTGAAACCTCTTCCCCGGATTACATTAGCTTGCAGAATGAACTCCTTACCTGTGCTCTTTGTCGACTACTTGGAAATAAGGAAGCACATCAGGAGCAAGTAAGTACGGGTCGTCTGGACCATGGAAGCTGCTCGATGATAGCAGCTGTTATATATCGTACATTTTGAATTATCTTAGAGAAGATAAATGTATTGAAGCCACTATGCCTCCTGCGCCACAGGATAGGTGTTTGCAATGGTCCAGCCTGTAATCTAGGATCGGTAACCAACATGGCTTTCTTCTTATTGAACGATGCAGGCGGCGTGCCCATTGACTAGAGCATCCCTTTCTCTCTCTTGGTGGAATGGTACTTATCTGACGACGGGGATGCTGGTTTTATTCCACCGCAAAGAGATGGGGAGACAATTGGCATCATTAACACAAAGTCCTCCCCTTCTCTGGCTCAGGCCATATCTTCAGCCACAAGGCAACAAAAGAACACTCTTGTCAGCACCTTGCAATCCACTGCGACGTGATATAGCTGAGTCTAGGAAGGAGGCCTCCAGGCAGTGACGAATTCTCCTTAAGGAGTGAGCCGGCAACATTCCGGCACCTAAAGGTCGCAATCTTAGAACGGGCCAAGAGAAGACTGAAGGGAGACCTTACATACATTAAGTATTTTAATACCACCGAGGTAAGGTGTATTTGCGTGTTGAAGGCGTTGTTTCGGAAGGTTGTTTACACAACTGCACTAGGTGAGATGGAAGTATAGCCTCTAGTTCGTTAATCTCTAATTGGCCAAATCCCGTTCGTTTCGTTGGTTGTTATTAAGTTTCTATGATAAAATGGATGCATTGTCAGATAACCTGCTGAAAATTGTTGCCTCTTCACCAGCGTGCACGGAAGGGCTTTTCTCGGCCTCTACTCAACGCCCAGTAATACTTTCATCACCATGCTCCGTGTTGGACCCTCAACTATCATCTCTATCCCTTTCCCGCCTGTCAAGCCGTGAAACTACTCCCTCGCCTCTTTTAGCCATCGGCGTCGCATCCGTATAGAAGCACTCGCAAAAAGCTTCTCATGATAATGGAGTCATGGACAATTATTCGATATCAAAAGCCCCTAAAGGCTTGGGTTATATTGTTATCTCCTTACCACATTCATGAATGCTTCGTGACAATCTTCAACAGCCAGAGATTCAGCATGTTTCACAAGGAGATTTGAATAGGACGTCACTCAGGGTTGGATTGCCTGTATCCTGGAGGCTTCTTAAAACGGTCAACGACCAGGAGAAAGATGGAATCAACACATTCGACGATGCTATCCATAGGATGACACCGCGATAATTCCTGGATGCTTTCGAACCACGGGATTTACATACGATGTAAGGTCCGGTGCAGCTCATGCAGACAAAGAATAGTATACAATATGTGTCGGTGCCTCAAGCAAGTTAAAACCGTTAATCTATGCTATTTGACATGGTGATATTGGTCTCATTCGCAGATTACTTCCTCACCTATGCGCCTAGTTATTTGGCAGAGAGCAGGCACGATATAGCCGCGAGATGCTCTTCTTGGATTGGATCCTTACTGGTGGCGTTTCTGATCCCATCCTCCGACATTCTATCCTATCTTCAAAGTCTTGTTAATTTAGTCGGTAAAGCAAACAGTTTCAAGTTAATTGACCTTGCTCTCGAACATGAGACATACAGACCTATAAGATACACCTGATGTTTTAAAGACGCTTAGTCAAATGGCTCTTGCTAGTTCATACAGTGCTCAACTTAGAGCGGTCCTCGAGTCCTATTTCGGCGAGGAGGAGAAATCAGAGTCTGCTTTGCCCGATATATTTAGCTTTGCCTACTTTCTTTGGACCAAGGGGTATGCATCGCTGCGGAAACCTTATCTAACTAGTCCTCAGTTCGAGTCGCACAATATACATAATGTAGGAATGGAGGTCTTGGATAGTAAGATATTCACAGTCGGGTATTGGTAGTCAGAATAAGCAAGAGAATGAGTCTCGTATAGATGTATCTGCCGCGGAATATGCTGAGGTAACTAGTGACATAGCCTTTATATCGCGACTGCAAAATGAGATATATATTTTGATTACTCCCAACATATCCTAGTAGAACGTGGTTGACTGCTCGGGTCCAGCTGAGATGCCAAGACAGACTCATACATAGCACAACACGTCGCAGTCCAGCCATGGGAATATTGATATAAAAATCTAATCGGTTGTATCAGAGACATTAACAAGCAGGCTACTTAAACGTGAAGTCAAAATACCAAGGCGTAGTGGTGAAAATTATAGGTTGGAATGTCCACTATCAAATTTGAGGACGGCAGGGCTGAATTGCTAGTGTTGTGGGTCAGCAGGAGCCAACCTATATGATTTAGCTTTTGGCGCGTGTGACGGCCTTTTGAGTCTCTAAACTGAGATAGTTCTGGTCGGTGATTAGATTGGGTGGTGAAAAACCTATTGTTAATATGGCGCCCGGACAGCTCGTTCTATTCCGGTTTAGGTCCCGTTTGCTTGTTGAAACGGTCTGGCGAACGCAGAACGTGACTGGTGATAGGGGATTATTCTAGGCGGTATCGCACCATCATTCCCGACAGATTAAATTCCTGAGGCAGCAAGCTCTGTTGGTAGAATCCACGTACAATGTGGATGTCGGTCGCGGTTCGGTTACACGCACCTGTGGCGTCAAACCGTTCTCGGCACAGATCCCCGTCATAACTGGCTGGTGGAGCGCTTGGTTCGATTCCAAGTGTCCGGCCAGGGCAAGTAAAATGCCCGATACCCGAAGGACATGGTCGAATGAGGCACTCGTGGCACTGCGCATATCGCTACGCAGTGTTCTCTTGAAGCCCAACACGAAAGGATCGCCCGGGCAACTACGAGAGAGGGCAAGCCAAGGTTATGGTGCAATCCGGCGAGCTGTGTTTACGGAACGTGACCAGATCAGATCAGCATGCCCTAGGCGCCACATGTTCCGACGAAGCGCACTTACCATGTGCGTGATCCTTGAAGCTACCATCATAAGTGAAGTAGCGATCACGAGGAAACGAGCTAAATAGCGGCTCCGACAAAGGGCATTTCTCACGTTGCGCCTTGTGAATTCTGAAGGAGTTTAATGAAAGTGAGACGGTCCGACATAACTCAGACAATGGCTGGAGGGAAAACTATCATCATAGTAATTCCCCGGGCCCATTAACTCTCCTATTATTTACGGAAGGTTTTCTTTTCTGACTTGAAAGTCACGGGTTTTGGCGCGGGGAGTGATAACTAGATAAGCCTCAGCGTATTGCCGATGGGTAATCTAGGAAGCCGGAACCCTAGGTAACACAGCTCTCAGTGGTATTCCGGGTCGGTTCTCATCACATAAATAAGCCAATTCAATTCAATTCATCATTTAATGTTCTTTTCAGCCCTAAGAAGTCAACTCTAGGAAGGCGGTATAGCCCAGTTCCCATCTATTGCATCGCGTTCATGAATATCCTCATTTTAATACCATGCCAGAGAGACGGGCGGCGAAGCGTGCTACTGCCGCCAAATGGCGTGATGAAGAAGTAAGGAGACTTCTCGCCGGACTGTTAGACGCCAAAGGTAGAGGATTCACCTCTGAAAATGGCTTTAAATCAACAATTTGGATTTCGATTTCGGCTACCTTCGATGACCCTTTGAAACAGACCAATAGATGCTGCGAATCGAAATGGACACGCCTCAAGAGTGATTACCGATCTGTTAAATTTCTCAGGGACTTGTCTGGCTTTGGATGGGACTCGTCGCGTTATCTTGTCACAGCCGAACCCGAAGTGTGGGATGAATTAGCCAAGGTGAATATGGCCTCCCTCACTTGCTTTAAGTTGAAGCTAAATAATTGCAAATAGAAGCATCCAGAGAAGATAAAGTGGCGTACAACCCCGTTCCCTTGGTTTGACGATATTCTTGATATCCTCGGCGAGTCTTTGGCTCCCGGAAGATATTCATTTCCCGGAGGCAGCAACATTGAAACCGACGATGACCACGAGAACCCAGTCAATCTCGAAGAGTCTCGAGAGCCTACAAACACATCCCTTACGCGTCTTTCAACTCCAGCCGAAACCTCCAACTCACATTGTCTGGAAACACAAAGTCAGCGACGTGCCCGCGAATCGGGTCCGCTGGCTGCGAAGAGAAGGAAAGCATCTAAGACTGGCGTCATGGAGAAATTGGGCGAGGGTATCACGGCGATGGCTAGGGCGGTGGAACAAATGTCAAAGTCTCAATCGAAAGACTCTGTTGACTCAACACTCCAAGGCCAGGCACAGCTACAAGTTCAGACTGAAACATGCTTGACAGAGGCAGGGCAGCTAGTTATGCTCGAGCGATTTACGGATTTGGCGCTAGCTAGAACATATCTATCAATAAAGAGTGAGACTCTGCGTGTGAAGTTTTTGAAGAAGCAAGTGGCAAAGGAAAACTGTGATTATTTTATAGACTAGACTCACGATTAGTCTATTATTAGAATCCATCTTTTTACCTAATAATTATTCTACGTAGCTACGCGGAATCTTATCCCTCTCCGCACTCTGTGGGATTTCCCAGAAAGTCATTATAGCCAACTCCATCCATTTCTCCAGAATCCGCCTCGCATCAACAATGATCGGGAAATTGTGTACAAAATAAAGAACCTGGACTACCATCCGGAATGCTCTTGAGCATGTCAAACCTCGTTGTGTAAACGCCAAATATCTGTTCAAGGACATTGCGCGCATAGCTTCGAGTGGGGTAAATTACACCTATCCAGTAATATATATTATATTATGAGGGGTAAGGCATATATCGCAGTTCACAAAAGGCAGCACCCCAAAATGTATTTGCCATAGGGTATCGGTAGGGTTCAATAGTGCGGCCACCCACAGTAATGTAAAATCCGATACATTTCCCTACCATGCAGTTAAAATCATTGAAAATATAAAAGCGGGGGTCGCAAGCTCTATATAAGGACTTGCAGCAACTCTGGCAGTTTCCTCGTTGAAAGATAGATCTATGACAATGTACTATACGAAGGGATCACGATCAGCTGCCAATTTCTGTGGTATCCATATGTCGGCCGTCTCTTAAGCTTGACTTCCTAAATACATGCTAGTAAGCTCCTAACGCGCCTAAAGCTTTGCTAAAATTAAAGGGACCCAAATTGTCCTTCGCCGAGAAGGGTATCCAGAGTCCAGACAGAAGTTCCATCATTCATCGTCTGAAACTAGCCAATAATTATATTATGGCACCACACTAGGCAGGGTCTATTCCTTGTCAATTTTCTTCAGGCTTTCAGCTAACACTTGATATATCACCTATAACTATCTCTCTCGATTTTGTAACCCGCCATATAGCATTTTCTCCCGGATGATGTTTTATTCAATGCCATTTTGTCATAACGTATATAACTCTATTGACACATTCTTAGCGGCCCAAGTCGTGACCACTGTCCATGAATTTCCCGCTTTTTCTTGTGTTCGCGCGTAAGGGTGTGCGTGGTTAGGGTTGGGAAAGGTATGGCCACCTGGTACGTATACGATACAATATAAATGTGGGATCTCAAGTGGTCAACTCAACTAGCCTTTTTTTTTGATTCGTATAAAATACAAAAAATTAGACGTACGCAAGCGTGTGTGGGTGTCTATATATGTAAGAAAACCAGACAAGGTAAACATCGATAATACCTTAAGTCGTTACAAAGTTGCTAGCTCTCACTGGGAACTAAAAATAGAAATATAGGCCATCTGGAACAAAGGACATAATTATTAGGGAAATTTGGTAATCAGGTGGAGTGGAGACCTACCAACTGGGGCTAGAAGTTAGTTTGTCATTTATGACTCTAGGGAGGCAGAGTACCTTGGTGAGGCACAATATGGGCATTCAGGGCCGACAGAGGAATCCCTTAGACGACACGTGCGAAGCTGCGGCTGCTCATGGACAACCCGTGTCGTGCGGATTGGAGCTTCCGCAGTCCCCACTTCCGTGGATAGGTGAGAGGAAAGGCACCGCTTTGGTGTAAATTGACGATACAGCTTTTCAGTAATCAGCGGTTTCAACGTCGATGTTGTTGTATTATTTATTTAACGTCTTTAAGTGGCCAAAAGGCTGCATAAGACCGGTGGGTGTGCCCCTACCTGGAGCTCTCTTACTGATGACAGCGGGCCACCCACATTCCGCTTCGGCCCACCTCTCTCAGGGAGCTCGTCTTGAGAGTTTCCGTCAGTAACAGTGCTGCAGAATAAGGCGAGATCAGTGTATTCTGGCGATTCACGGTCTGCATGTACGTGGCAGTGACGAACTGCTCTGTGGTGCCGTAATCCTCTCTCTTCATAGATAGGGCTGTCAAATAAAAGTGTCCTGGCTGTTCATGGCTGTGATCGATGACGATTCGCAGAATCGCCATGTGAACCTCATCAGCATAGTCGATAGGAATAGATGAAGCGGTGAGTCGTTGATCGGTCGGAGTGTCAGCCTACAAATAAAGCTAAAGGCCCACTCGTAGTAAGATGCTCTGCCAACATGTATACTTGACATGTTCTGGTGGGGGATGAGGCTGTTTAAGTAACCCGTCTAGCGAATGTAATCGAAGTGGTCTTCAACATGAAGGGTTCCCACGTGTCGAAATTTGCTGCACCCTTTAAGGTGGCTCCTCTATACCATCAATATTGGTGGCTAGAGTGTCCGGCCGATCATTTGCTTGCGTACGGGGCATAACTGTGCCCGTAGTAGGCGTGACGGAGGTGGTTTTTCAGGGAACGCAGGACGTCGGATACGTCGCGATTGTGAGCTACGGAAGGAAGTTGAGACACCTACCAATGTCAGGAATGAACAACTTTATATTGACCTAAACTATTAATTGAGCTAGTTGTAGTAGTTGGTATTATTGTTATTGTTAAGAAAAAAGGCAATCACGGAGGCTCTATTTATGCCCTATCTATGGTACTCTAACTAGTGAGCTGACTAAGGTATGGTGCCTAGGGCATTAACAGAACATATAGATTCTGCCAATAGAATCATCCAAGAATTGTTTGAAGAATGTTCAGCAATCCAACATTATTGATTTAACATCTTGTTAAAGAGGAAATCAGGAAGTGGGTGCTGCATTCTTAGTAGTATGTAGTACTATAAACCACCAGACTATAGCTAGTATAGGGAAGGCGACGCTAGGTACGTAAATCCGAAAGGGGCCTAGCCACCCGTGCCAGCATAGCGCATAAAAACAAAATAAACCATACTATAGACTGGCAGTAGGTCAAAGGTGACGTGATATATGCCTTTCCACTGTTGGCGCAGGAATAGGTGGCTTCCCATTCATAATACCCTGTTTTAGGGCTTGATGATTGATGATCTATTTTCATCTCTAAGCCCTAGTCTCTATACTTGGTAGGTGGGGGGCTTGAGAACTCGCTATATAGCCTTCTAACATTGTCCTATTTTCAAGAAGAATATATAATAAGAATAATGAGAGTTGACTCGGGAGTTGGCCTAACCAGAAACGGTCAGCGCTAAATCTTTTACAAGCGAATTGGTTATTCTAACGGGGGGCATTTGGTATTCTGACGGGAGCTAACTTGTTTCGGGTATGGAACTGGCTTCGTAGATGGAGTCAACGGCATGCAGCCCAATACGTGGTATTTCTAAAAATGTTATGTAATTAATTCGAGGGGTATGTGGCATCTGTTACGTAGAAAATGTACAGCTCGCGTATATTCGCTAGGACGATCCGATTTATTGGACCTCCGGACGATGCGAGGGCAAACCCCTCTCGTTTTGCTTGGGCTTGGGCAGATTCGAAGAGGCTTTTAAAGATATTGTACACCATGCTGGGAAGAGTCTCCATGGTCACGATAGTTGGAAATTGGGGTAGATGCAATTGATTCTAACAACAAGCCTTACACATATCGTGTTTTACGGCACGAAGCTCGGTTCCATATCCGAAACAAGTTAGCTCCTATCAGAATACCAAATGCCCCGTCAGAGTAACTAATCCGGTCTTTTACATAGATATGTACACAGAGATGAATACTCAAACGGATCTAGCACAAGCCACAGGCCCGCACACCTTACCCAAAATAATCTTTTGCATAGTGTTGACTAGTGCGTTGGGCGCAGAAGCTTTTCAGCTTATTGGTTCACAGTAGAGTATAATAAGGCCCGAGAAGCGTTCGTTCACTATCTCAACCGGACCCACCAGCACGAGTCGGAGATTCGCGAGTCCAGGTTGAGACGGGCACACCTCACGGGGACTAGCTCCTTACCTTGAAGATACGACTACCTAATATGCGCCTGCGGGATGAGCATGGATGCGTCCGGGGGACGAGTAGGCCTTTCTCAACTCACGGCATGCTTGCACGCTTCAACAGAGACGCACCATTAGACTTATGTACGGTCCGGACCTACGGATGGAATTCTCCGAGCTGGATGAAATGAGGCTTACGGATCTAAGGTCTCAGGACGTTGCCCAGGTGTTGGAAGCCCGTTGGGAAAGAACCCTGAGGCATTGGAGAAGGTCAAGGCTTATCAGAAGTTTCACTATGATAAGTCGCAACGGTCTGCACGGGTGATCTCGTGTGGTTGGACTTTCAAGGGGTCCATGCAGAGTTCTCGTTTGGGTAGACTCTCAGGCCTATCGGATTGAACTACCTGTGGGTTACAGATCCATAACGTTTTCCACGTCTCGTTGTTGCCAATGAGTTCCCGTAAAGATTATTCGGCACCTTAGGCGGAAACGCCATGAGTTTCACCGAGCCAACCCAAAGAAGCCGAGTATAGAAGCGTATACTAGTGGATATGGGAAGGAAGGAGCGCGAAGGCAGGGAAATCGGGGTGCAACGAGTGCGCTCGAAGCGTAATACGTTTGTGCGAGTACGCGGCGTACTCTGAGGCGCAATATATGTGTACTAGAGGCATAAGGTGTACTTTTGGCTATTTCCATAGGTCTTCACTTACGTAAATAGATTGTCTTGGTTGTTGCATGAGCCCTCACTTGTGTAATTGTACCGCGTGCGCTTTGGATGGATGCGATATATATGTACCAGTACGGCTACTCTGGAGTGCAATATATCTGTGCGAGTATGCGGCGTACTCAAGTAATGTAATATACGTGTAATTAGAGGTATAGGATGTGCTTGGGCTATTTTCATGGGTTTTTACTTATGCAAATACTGGAAGATTTGTCTGGGTTGTTACAAAGGTTGTCACCTGCGTGATTGAACTGTGTGCGCATAGAATGCAATATAGTCGTGTGAATATGAGATTCATTATATATGTATTCAAAGGTACAAAGTATGAACTGTGTGACAGTTAGCTGTTTACATGGGTCTTCACCTGTATAGACAGACCGTTGGATGCACGGGCCTTTACTCGTGTGGACAGGCCGCATCGTTGACTGGTTACATAGGTCTTCACTTGTGTAACTAGAGTATGTTTATTGATTGAGTTTATTAGACAACGTCTAGATAAATAAATCAATAAGCTGGTTTATCGCCAGGTGCTGATAAGGCAGCCCCTCACCCGGGTAGACCGTAAAGCAGGTGAGAGGGAACCGGAACTGAACTGAGTTAAGACTCGCTGTCGAGCCTTGTCTGGCTACTCGTGATAGATCGATAAGGCGTCCCCTTACCTAGGCAGAGGAACAAGCAGCTTCGCTCTTGTTCCTTGTTCCAAGAACAGAAGGCAGGGCACGCTTGCTGAGGATCTAGCCGGAGGTGTTTCTGTGGGATCCTCTATGGCTCGAACGTGCAAGCGGCAGTGAGATAGCAATGGCGAAACCTCTCTTTCCCACTGGGTTTTCAAGCATGCGATGTTTTTTTAGTGAGATCCCTTTGCTTGAGCTACAAGCTTCGATCGAGGCGAAGTATGTTCGCTTGCAAGATACAACGTACGCATACACGGACCCTAGCGGGAGGCCTTATCCCATCCACACTCTTATCGATAACGATAAGGTAATTTAGGTATCTTACGAAGACGTAATATTACCAGTAATATTCGGTGGGTCGACGCGTCTTGGAGCTTAACCATTTAAAGTTAGTTCTGTTGACAGGC
>JAHQZX020003697.1:0-35858 GCA_019804575.2 Pseudotulostoma volvatum | reverse complement strand
GAAGCGTGACAACTTGGTTCCGCGTGACACTTGCTTCCGCCGACTACAAGCGATAGCGCCGTAGAAGGCGGACCGACCAACGATAATATGTATAAGTAGATCCTTGTGCAACTTGAAAAGCTACCGGACAGCAATTCGCAAGCTACATACTAGAACAGGTAATGCCCTAGGGTGAGCAATCAACCCTTATGACTAAGACAATACAGGCATGACCGAATGACGTATTTTGATAAATATACGCATCCTATTCATATATAAAATGCAGAAACTAAGGGACAGACACTGACAAGGATGATATCGCCCGCCGTAAGAGGGCATCACTAAGGCCTGGAGGATGCCAAAGACCGAAGAAACACGTTCTAATATATATAGCCTGTACATGCATGTGGAAATGCAAAAACAGATTCCCAATAATGAATTACGGAGCCTGTCCCATGCAAGAAACGTGAAATGGTATCGATCGGTAAGTCCAAACACCAAAAATAATTTGCAACCCTTTGTGACAAAGAAGGTAGACTGAGGTGCTGTGTAGGCCTTATCTATTGGCGAGGTTTCAAATGTCAATGAAGAATCAGCCACAGACAGAAAACCGAAATCACATGAATGCGACCCAAGAGCAGTTTCCAGTATTGTAAAAAGTGCAAAACGGGGGGGGAAACTCCGCATGAGCAAGCTCAAATCCAAATACAAACATGACTCGTCTCTCACAGAGACAATCTGACGTGGTCATCGTCGCCCGAGGTAGCACCGGTTTGTTGATGATTGCAGCATTAAATGAATCCTCCCAACGCCATGCCGAAAATACCGGATATGAAATATCAAAAAAGAATAAGGAGCGTCCCTATAGCCTTCCGGCGCGGCCGTCGAACGCAAGGGGACCAGAATCATTCCTAGGTGTCATAGGATTGTCTTCAAAGATCTCAATACTCATAGAAGCATTCCCATTACTTTCTGATTGACCCCTGGTGGAGGGGTCAGTCACCTGGGTTGGAGATTGTTGAACAAGAATAGGGATACTGGCACTCCGCTCGACACGGGCAACGGAGTCATTTTCGCTGACATCTATATTGTTGACAGCTACGGTCCCCTGCCCCGGAGCATTGGTCTCTTTGAGATGCAGATTCTTCATGGTCGCAGTAAGGGCAGCATCATCGGTGAATTCCTTTCGAAGCACGCCGTTGTCATGTGGAATCAATTCGACAGCGATCTGATCCTCCCTTCTTGTAGTGATATGATCTACTTCTTCGTTGGTATCAGACGTTTCCCCGTTCCGGTCCTCTTCAAATTCGTTAGGGTCGTCAACGTCGGCGGTTAAATCGGTGTATGCGCGGCAATTTGGGCACTGGAACATGGGGTAATCCGGGGAATGAATCAAACGACTGATGCATTTGTAATGCCAGACATGAGCGCACGCTGCCATGAACAGGCATTGATATGGCCGCTGTGAAGGATTAGTATCGGCGACAACTAGACTCATAGTGGGAGGGCATACAAGAACGGAACCAAGACAGATAGAACACTCCCGACAACCAGCGTAGTCGACGGCATCTCCCTTCCCAAGGTTCTTGATCAAGCTTTCGGTGTTTTTGCTTGTAAATCGATTAGTCAGAATCCGAAGTCACAGGGGGAAAATTGCGAACTTGAATTCATTAGGCCTCCGCTGCCAAGTGCGGTTACACTCAATTCGTATTCGAACACATCGAAAGATCATTTCCTCCCCACCCCTGAAATCAATTCCTAGTTGAACAATATCTCCATCTCTTACCGCATATAGTCTAGATGCCATGTTGGGTTGACTCAGGCGCATATGATTCAGGAAGGTCCCCGATGAACTCCCGACGTCCTTGATATGCCATTGGCCATTTCTCAATGAGAATTCGCAATGTTTTCTACTGACAACTTTCGACTTGAACCCAACAGGGGCATCCGAAGGTTCCGTTGGGTTGGCGATGGGGATGCCGTCTCGCTCAGAATACCGACCGACACGAATAACTGAGTCTTCAGATGGTAAGGTACGTGTGACAGGAGCAAAAGGTAATGAGGATCTCGAATTTTGGTGGGAGTCTTGATAAGGATAGAAACGGATAGTAGCTCCCTGTTTCGGCTTCGATACTGTAGGACGGCGGTCCACACTGGTAGAAGCTGTCGACTCGACACCACCATTTTGACGATGGAGAGTTGCTTCGGATGATCTCCCTTCCGATCTGGATGGGGTGGCGTTGCCCGAAGGGCGTCTTGAGTCAGGGATCACGGATACCAGCCCTCCAACGACAGCTGGTGCCATATTCCGTGCCTCCGTTCTCAACGCTTCGACTCCGTGGTTTGACATTACTGACCGAGCCGGCTCATGAGCAAAGTCTTGCTCCGCTAGACTAGCGCGAGATGTATTGGAATCTCCGGTAGATCGTATAAAGTAGTTGACAGGCTGGGGGTGGCCGAGGTATGGGGTTGGATACTGCGACTCGTTGGCAGATGATAGAACAGGTGAATCGGCACGACTGCTCGAGCGAAAAGTTAAGGGTCGCCCGACGACTCGAGTCCAGCTATTTTGAGAGCGAGGTAGACTATTTAAAGGATGTGACGTAGAATGACTTTGAGTATACGTGCGCAGTTGAGTAAGGCGCCGGAAAGTTCCTCGTGAACGCGGGGCTGGAGTCGAGGAAGGAAGATCTGATGCGACACTCGAAGGTGATGCGGCCGATGCACACATGAACTTAGAGCCAGGCTACACTAGAAAGAGAGATTTAATAAATACTAACGATGACGAGGGCGTTTCACGACCTTTTTTTTTTAAGCAGCGTTACATGTGGGAAGTTCAGAGCCTGAGGAATGACACTTCCTCTAAGGGATTGAGCATCGCCAGGTCGATCATGCTTCGGCAGCCTGAGGCTGACTGAGCTTGTTCAGTAGGATATGGAGTAGTTTATCGCACAAGGCTGATAAAGCGGTCGAATCCCTACCGAGGTAGTGGATACTATAGTACTATGTATGGAGTATTCAAATAGATTACAAAAGCTAAATAAGATTAATAATCAAGAATAGACCGCCTAGATATGTAGTAGGCCTAAATAGAATCGCCGGTTATCATTTGTACCTCGAAGGACTAACTGCATGCGGAGTACCTTAAGCTGCTTTTAAGGCCGACTGGGATTTAACACGTGGTTCAAGATGCCACGTGACACATTTTTATGTTAAGGACCTAGTCTACCAGTACATATGTGGTATCAACATATCAACATCAGGTGCGTTAAAGCAAGAATACATGGAGTATTTATCATTATTGTGAAGCAGCTTTTCTTTCGTTGATTCGGAGTATTATGCCTAAGCGATGTACAGACTGCCCAAAGCTTAAGTATCATACCTACCTATGATAAGAGGACTATAACAGGCAAATACTAGTTAATAGAAGCAGTGCAGGGATTCTGGTAAGTATACATCTGGATTTCCGCAGTGCATTTATTATTATCGGTGATTCGAACGCGTAATAAGGCCTTTAAGCTAGCGATCTATCATAGGCGGTGATCTTGAGCCTGTTGACACCGCCACATTGTCTGCTGATCCCAAAAAAGGCATTCCATGACACACTCTTACCTTCGGTTGCAGAATTGGACTTATCGACAGACTATGATATATATCCCAAACTAGCGAGTCCGATACATATATAATGTACTAGTCTTAGGTACTGCGTGGTCATAATCGAATGAACGGTGTTCTGAGAGATGTACAATTTAGCTACAGTACATGGAATTCAGGACCTGATATTATACATCTTGAAATCTCCGTAGGGTGAATGAATTTGCGAGAATGGATTAAGGTAGGTATACCATTATTATGATAGTAGAGCGTGTCGATGTCACCTGTTGCTGTTAGACCTGTACTTGCATGCCGAATTCTAAATACTCTATGCAGAGCTCACTTATGATTTCGTTTCGACATTATTCTATCTCGTTAAAGTTCTTGATATACTTCTTTAAGATATGATCCCACATATGGTAGTGGATAGTAGAATGCTTGGAATGAATCGGAATGATATATGGTGTTCTTTACCTAATACGTTCATATTTGATCTTGGACCGAACCGATCATCGAATCCTCTTCTCGCATCAGACGAAATGGTTTTCCAGGTTTCGGATGAAGGGTTATCACAGTATTGATAGTTATTATATGAGGACCCTGGGAGGAGAGATGCCTGTCTTGAGATGATACGAGTAAAAAGTGTAGATCCTACTACTAGTGTAAGATGTATACCCATAGTCAACCACGAACAGGTGGGAACCGCGACAAGTTAGAGACTAAACCGCCTTTTACTCGTACATGTACAGTTAATGAATAAGGAGGTTGTATGGATGGCTTCGTACCGTGACGCGGTCATCAAACCAACCCACCTCGTCATTTTTGCAAGGGCTGCTCATTTCCTCATCACAAGAACAAAAAAAAAAAAAAATTCTACCATCACCACCGGTTTTCTACCACCACCACACATACAAACATACAAATTACAACCAACCACCCACCATTACCGCCATCACCACCATCAATTTTCCCCCCTTCCCCTTCTCTACCCCCCCTCTCCTCCCCCCCCTCCCTCTTCCTCCCTCCCTTGAGACATTCCAAGTCCTAATTCGAATCCCGGAGATTCCTCCCTTGGCTTCTATCACGCGACGATCTTTGTGCCACTGATCTCCCATCCCGCCGTATATACATCTCCGTTCTACCCTGTACCTGATCTACCTGATCTATTACCCGTCGAACCGTCCGTCGAACCGTTCGTCTATTGTTGCGCTGCCCTTTCGGTTTCCCACCCTCCAAGTCGCCTACTAGTAGACCAAGTGCTCTCCAGTCCTTTAATCGGTGATACATCGACCATTGATCAATTTCCTCGATTCATCCAAAGACGGCCGCGGGTCCGCCTTTAGGCCCGATGGAGCTGTCTCCGGCCTTAGATGAGGTGAGGAACGGATGCTGGACCTGTCTTTTCGCCATTGACTGCTGGTGCCCTCTTACGGACTGCCTTACGGATTGCCTGGGTCCCATCGGAGGTCGCTCACGAGATGCAATCTACGAGACGATTCTGGCCGATAATGAGCGGGAAGCTGTAGCGGACCTCCTACAGTATCTCGAAAACGTATGCCCAACATCAGCATCTGCCCTTTGATCTGCTCAATTCTTCTTTTTCCTTTCTGCCTGCCCCGTCTTCACTCCTAGTTAGTGGCTAACACTTCCTGCGGCAGCGAGCGGAGACTGACTTCTTTACCGGGGAGCCCCTCCGGGCTCTGACTACACTCGTCTACTCAGAGAATGTGGAGCTACAACGGAGCGCGAGCTTGACTTTTGCTGAGATAACGGAGCGAGGTTGGTGATGATTCTAGATACAAATATCGGCACCGTTGTCTAATCCCCGGTTTTTTATGATCGTTACAGATGTCCGCGAAGTGGGCGAGGACACTCTCGAACCGATCCTAATGCTACTTCGAAGCTCGGACATAGAAGTCCAGCGAGCGGCAAGCGCCGCACTTGGAAATCTCGCCGTGAATGGTACGTGTTTGCTCCAATAGCCAAGGTGTACAGCTGCTAATAAGGGGTAGCGGAAAACAAGCTATTAATCGTAACCCTAGGGGGTCTTTCCCATCTGATACGGCTTATGACGTCGCCCAACGTGGAAGTACAATGTAATGCAGTCGGCTGTATCACAAATTTGGCGACACACGAAGAGAATAAGGCCAAGATTGCCCGTTCGGGCGCTTTGGCATCATTGACGCGGTTAGCAAAATCCAAGGACATGCGTGTACAGCGGAATGCCACTGGAGCGCTTCTGAATATGACACATTCTGGTAAGTCTAGTTTCCACCCGCGTGGATGCTCTTCGGATTAACGCTCCAATCAGATGACAACAGACAACAATTGGTGAACGCGGGGGCGATTCCGGTTTTGGTCCAATTACTCTCCTCTACGGATGTGGATGTCCAATACTACTGCACAACTGCTCTTAGCAACATCGCTGTCGATGCGGTTAATCGTAAGAGACTTGCGCAGACCGAGTCCCGGCTAGTCCAATCCCTTGTCCAATTGATGGACTCATCAACTCCAAAGGTGCAATGCCAAGCAGCCCTTGCACTACGGAATCTAGCTTCTGACGAGAAGTATCAACTGGAAATCGTACGAATGAAGGGTCTTCAGCCTTTGCTGCGGCTTCTCCAATCCTCTTACCTACCTCTTATCCTTTCCGCCGTTGCTTGCATCCGGAATATATCCATCCATCCGTTAAATGAGTCCCCAATCATTGAAGCAGGCTTCCTGAAGCCGCTTGTCGATCTGCTTGGCTCCAGGGACAGTGAAGAGATCCAATGCCATGCGATTTCCACTTTACGCAATCTCGCAGCGAGCTCCGACAAGAATAAGGAGCTGGTTCTCCTGGCCGGTGCTGTGCAGAAATGCAAAGATCTTGTTTTAATTGTGCCTGTTCCTGTCCAATCTGAAATGACTGCTGCTATTGCTGTTTTGGCCCTTAGCGATGACCTAAAACCACACCTGCTGAAACTAGGCATCTTTGAGGTCCTAATTCCATTGACGCATTCTGAGAGCCTTGAAGTGCAAGGAAACAGTGCGGCCGCTCTCGGGAACCTTTCTTCCAAAGGTATGTCTAGATGCGAACGGCTGATAGTCCGTACTCGTGCTCATGGTTTGTAGTTGGCGATTATTCATTCTTCATCCGCGATTGGAACGAACCAGACGGGGGTATCCATGGGTATCTAACCCGCTTCTTGGCGAGCAGGGACCCTACCTTTCAGCACATCGCCATCTGGACGCTGCTCCAATTATTAGAATCCGAGGACAAAAGACTTATCAATTTGATTTCCAAGTCCGAAGTCATAATGCAAAAGGTAAAAGAAATCGCCGACAAGAACATCGAGTCGGATGACGAGGATGTCGAGGATGGCGAGGGCGAGGTCGTGGCGCTGGCACGTCGATCTCTTGGGTTACTTGGCAAGGGACCCAAACAAACTCTTGTCGAAGCATAACATCGCTTCTACCCTCTGGTTATATATCACTTTATAATGGTTTCTCCGTTGAAATATTTACTCGGATCTTGTTCTCTCATGGTGTAAGGTGCATTATAGTGGGCATGCACCCGGTGATCTACTCATTATTCTCCTTTCCTTTCCTTCCCTTGCCATTTCCTATATATGTTCCTTTCAGATGAACATTTTCATTGTGATTGGGAGGATTGTGTCCGTGTATCCCGAAAGAGGTTTTGGTCGGATCAAACGATCTGCGTTAAGTTTTGTTTTGCCGAACCGTGTACCCTATAAAATCTCTTAAGCTGCACTTTTAATTATTGAGATATGGAACCTAATTCCGCCTTTCCTCAGTCCAGAAGGTTTCTCTCCCCCCCATACATGAATACATGAGGTCCTCGTATTGATAGTCTTTTGACATGTCATTATTATTACATTACAGAGGTACTGGTAAGATATCATATTACCATATAGGTAAAGTTTGAACGAGGTCGGATGATCTGTAGTCACGATACAACCGTTGGGACGACCCTTGCCTACATACAATAAATAGGTAGTAGTTACCTAGGTACCTGGTGATGTATTATTATTATTAAGGGGCTGTCTGGTTCCCTTAGATTTGAAAGGCTTGGCAATTTTTGAGTTGGAAATGGTGGTACTGTTCGGTTAATCTGGTGTTTTTTGCCAACTTCAAGTTGCAGTTGAGGCTGGGGGATCCGAATCCCTGGTTAGTGTTGGAATTAGGCTTTTAATCCCTGCTTTTGGTTAGTGCCAAAATCCGTGTCCTCGAAAATTAGGCTGGAATTCTCCTAAGTATACTCCCGCCATCACTATAATGTACCATTCACCACCTACACCTACATGTAGAGCTAAAATAATGCTTCTCATGCCACGAGACTCAGCCAAAATAGAACCTAGGCGAGCCGCTTTTTCCTTTATTTCAATGACTTGTTTGCTCACCTGATCCAACTACTGATGCATTCTACCCAGGCCCCGGCATGACTCTATGGGAATTAAACACACCAGCTGAGCGTCTTAGCAGCCAAATTTCTCACCTAAACAGAGGCATCATGATATTCTATCTAGTTGCTCTAGCTCCGGTTCCGGAACCCTCCTAGCTATCATCACCGCCGGTGTCACCCCCCTGTTAGTTCGCGGTATCTCAACCCAAAGAAGCGGCGAGTGCTACACCCAAGCCTTCTACACCACAAGCCTTGACATCTTACTGTGGTTGTAGTTGTAGTCGAACTGTTATCACACCCGTCACTTATCAACATCATTTTTGAACTGTGAGGTGTGCAATATCCCGCCCATGACGGACTAGCTCAGTGATCGACTGAATATCTTCCGGATATTCTGCCAGGTTTTCCTTGCTTATATTTATATTTTGTTACCTGAGTTCTCGAATAAGCAGCCTAGGAGTATATGAACAAAATGCATGGGCGGTAATAGACTTGGCCCAATGGGTTATTAGTTGAGTGTATCCCGGACAGAGTATGCCTCCGCTGGGCTTCTTTACAGAGCCGTTAGATTGGCTTTCCGAACACACATGCTTGAGAGATGGAAAGCTGCTAAGTGCTACAGAGAAGCTTTTTATCTTCCTTTGGATCGCCTGCCAATGGATCTCCTTTCGGACAAGTGCAGAGATTTTTCAACATTCCTCAGATCGGTTATGTGCGCTGCCAACTATTATTCCGTATATACCAGTAGTCTACGAGAAAGCCACTGATAAATTTAGTAAACAAAGGTTTAAGATCTTCCATACTGGAAGGCTCGGATATCGAATGAAAACACAAATACTCCAGCTTATGTTCGCGTATACAACACTTTGTAAGTTTATGATATGAATCGCTTCTTCCCCGCGATGGAGAGACGCCAGTTGCTAAGTTACGTAGCTGGAGAAGGTGAAATGGATACAGACATGAGAGATATATCACAATACAATAATACTGTATAATACCTAGGTACTAATAACGACCATGATCCTCAAACATGTATGGATAAATCTCACGGCAAATTAGTCCCTCATATCCTGCTTGAAGAAGGCTGGCAACCTCTTTCATTAGTATAGAAAGCTGCTTGTATATTGCAGAAGACCAGATTCTATTCTGAATTGAACAGCTTGAGAATTTCCAACTCTTTTTTTTGGTTTTGAACTCCTTACTCTGATACGACGTCGGAGGCATCACGCCAGAGGCTTATTAACTAACAAGGTTATATAAGACACATAGGGCGCTAGCTAAACGGGGTGCGACCTCTAGCCAG
Source organism: Pseudotulostoma volvatum (assembly GCA_019804575.2). Lineage (NCBI taxonomy): Eukaryota > Fungi > Ascomycota > Eurotiomycetes > Eurotiales > Elaphomycetaceae > Pseudotulostoma > Pseudotulostoma volvatum. The sequence goes on along the minus strand of JAHQZX020003697.1, from coordinate 26,577 downwards.
TGAGATGGGTATAAATTTGCCGACTAACGGGATAGCTAGACGGTTGCTCCGTGCGGGCTACACCAACCACACGCCCGCCTCTACCGGGTACAGAAGGGTGGGTCACATGGTCAGTGTACGAGAGTCGACAGAATCAGCCAGTGCCCTTAAGGCACTCAGTCTATAACCATGAAAATGGCGCTGCACGCGAGCCCAGTGTTCGGAAGAAAATCCTTGATGTTCTTCAGCACATTTGGCCTGCCCTCCCAACAGTATATATGCGGCGCTCGCCTACCGTCTTCCCTCGCTTAGAGGTAGTGTCGAAGGCGGCCGCATTTGGAAGACGGTTCGGTCGCCCCGTCATATAACCTCTTTTTTCTGATTAGTCATCAATATTAGTAATACAATACACGTGCCCATCTTCTCGCTTAGATTCCCTGTAATAATACCAATCAAGAATACTATCATAACACTGTCAACATGCCTCGTTTAAGCAAGCGACAGGCTCAGGTTCAGCGCCTGGCCAATACGAAACGCAAGTTACCAATCCTATCATTGAAACCAGACTCCGAGACTGAAACGAAAAGAATTCGGAGGCTGAGTGATAACGCAGCACCAGCAAATGCAACTACAAAAACCCTGCCTAGTGGGGTTGCTTCAGAACCTTTACCCCAGACTGACAATGTAGCTGAGCTAAGCTCTGAACTGTCAGAGACTAGTAGTATTCAGTCAAGTTTAGAGAGGACTCGAGTGACGAGTTCTTTACCAGTATAGCTGAGCCTAGGAGCCGAATTGAGATAGCTCCAAATGAATTGAAGTGGCACAAGGGAGCTGAGAAGGGGTCCAACCTGCGAAACTCCTATAGTGGTTCTTTAGAGTCTTCCAAAAAGCGCCAACGAAGATGGGAACGCGAACTCGAGAATGTAAGCGCTAACACGGCAAATATTCTCGGCCTCTTCAGGAAGCAACAGGAGAAGGATAGAGGCGAAACTACCCAGGCCACACAAACCATGACCCCGCCAGTAGTTGCTAGTGCAGACGAGGTCAATCACTCCAGTGAAGAGTCTGGGCGACGTCTTGCATTGGAGTTGGAAAGGCTGCTTAAATCGCCAAGAGAGCAGGTGAAAAAATACGGCCGTATTCTTTCTCCAACAAGCGACTTCTATCGCCGACATTTGATGGTAAGGAGCTTTTTATAGATGCAGCAGCAGAAGGATGCCTTGAAATTGGGCGGGCGGTGTACAATAGCAACAGTCGCCGCAAATTTCAAGAAAGGCAGGCACACTGGTAAGAAGATCATACGGTGGGAAAGGGAATGGCTAGGGCCCAGGAGTTCGCAGGCACACTGAAAGCAAGGCCGGAAAGCATAAGGCGTGCTTAAGCTGGCTAGAGGACGAGGGCATGCTTTTAATAGCTGTATGAAAAAAATGGATCTATATCGGCAAGGACTTGCATATGGGTCTAGAGAATGGAAGAATCTCACATCACACCAGAAGGTATATCTCCATGTCGATGAGTAGGTGGCTGCGGAGAGTAATGAGGCGGATAAGTCACGTGTAAATATTTCACTAATTCTAAATAGGAATAATATATGCCTAAATTGGTATGGTCCATAAAGTGGGTTAAAAATTTTTCCCTCACCAAAATCAGGTGATCTGTAACTCGATTCGATCCTACCCCGCCGGGCTCCTATAATAGAAATTAAATCGTAACTCTACTCATTAGTATATGCCCTCTGATTTTACGATTTCTCCGATGTGATTTAGCCATGTTGTGGTTGTGGTGATTCAACTTTTGCACTGTACCTCCTCGAGGGAAGCAGCATGCACCCTTCTTCCGTTCCTTTTTTTGCTTCATTGCAGAGTGCACCAGCCTTAGGATGGGTAATAACACTGGGGCCTGGGTGGGCTCCTCATTAGCATTGTTATAGCAATGATATCCAAGAGCCGTTGCCGCTTAGATCCTGGAATCACCGATTGGACGAATACGCTTCATTTTCTTCATCCAGTAGTATGTATGTACGCTAAGGTTGAAATCATAATAGTACATAGTATCATCATACTACATAGTAGTATGTATAATATCTTATCTAATTGCCCGGGAATTCTCCAGGCACCGACTGGAGCATTTCCATCTTATCATTCCAATAAAGCTAATAACTTCGTACTATCATATCATATGATCTATGATAGTTGTTTCCATAGCATTTAAGTAACAGAATTTCTTCACGACTCGAATATCTACAGCCTAAGGTCTTCTCTTCAACTTTTACTCAAGTCATCTACCCACGCGCTTCTAGCCAGCATGGCAACCCCATTAGCCAGCATGGCCATCCCTGGCCAGAATCTCGCCCCGGTCTCTTCCTATTCTGTAGGGCCTGGCACCCACGTCCATCATGGTATGATCTGTGCTTCCATTGCTGGACCGGTCATCGTGGATCGTTCCCGATTGAGGACCAAGATGAAGCCGATGTTAACTGTTTCACGAACCTGGGGCGACAAAAATACTGGACTACTTAAACGTGAGGTCAGCGGTGTAGGTGACCTAGGAGCCAAGTCAACCAAAGTCTGGAAGCCCAAATTTAACACCTTACCCGCTGTCGACTCATTGGTCTTGGCGCGAGTCACTCGGGTCCAAAAGCGCCAGGCTACCGTCTCGATTCTCGTGATTCTCGAAGACGTTCCGGGCTCTTATCAAAATCAGGATCCATTTTTGACGTTTTCGGGCAATGATAACATCGCTGCAATCCTCAATTCCGCTGCCAACCCGGAACACCGGACTAACTCGGATGAGCTACGGTTTCAAGCACTTATCCGGAAAGAGGATGTGCGTGCTGTCGAGAAGGACCGCGTGGTGATGGAGGATATGTTCCGTGTCGGCGATATCGTTCGTGGTACCGTCGTCTCCCTCGGAGATCAGAGCTTTTACTATCTTACTACGGCGCGTAATGAGTTGGGTGTAGTGATGGCGCGAAGCGAGGCCGGGAATATGATGTTCCCCATCAGTTGGAGAGAAATGAGGGATCCAGCGACCGGAACAGGGGAATCGAGGAAGGTTGCTCGGCCGTTTTGAAAGCAAACACCAAAAAAAAAAAAAAATCGATCGTCTTGCCGCGATTCTCAAAACAATTGTTAATGAATTCCCTATATCTTCAGAGACTATATGATTCACTCCCTCGGGTTAACAAATTACTCAGTTAAGCAACCATTACCCCAGGAGACTAGTAAAGAGGGTGTGAAGAATATTCCTACTATCAGGTTAAGGGTCGATAGCCGTCGAGCGCCCCTCAGCTTGCATCACACGGATTGTGTAGATTCAAATGGTTAGTATTATCTCATAGCTTCTTTGGGGGGCCTCTGCTTATATTCGCGAACTTGGTCTAATGATAAATGCCAGTGGTGCCACGAGCTTCCCCGGGCTCTTACTTGGCTCATCTTCGGTTTATGTACAGAGTACCTAGCGAAAGAGTGTGTGCTTACGCCTCCCAAAATGAGACTATTGAAGTGTACGGCTCAGCCACCACCAGGACGCCAAGTAAATCCGGAGTGAAAAAGAAGATGAAATATCCCCTTGCCTACGTTAATAGTTTTTTTTTGGGGGGGGGGGGCATATTAGGCTCACGGCCAGAGATACATACGACCCCCTCCATCACACCTCTCCAGTATCCATAGTCATTGATTCTCAATGTCAGACTGTGTTCGTCATGGGAGGCAAAATAACGACGTCCTTCAAGGCTAGTGCTCCTGTCCGTTCCGATCAATCTGGTCTCATGGTTCAAGTTGTGGAACAGGAAGCACAATCCAGCAAAAAAGGGGCACAGAATAATTTCTGTCCAATATTATATTAAGGCATGTATGTAGCATCGTTGAGTAATGCGTAGTTTGGGGGGCACAATGATTAGGTATGGACAGGGTGTACTTGTATTGCAAGAATACCTAATAATTACCTATGACACTCACTACAGTATGATACCACCTACCTATGTACTACTGATATATCATATGATACACTCTTTCTTCTAGGGCGGTCATTACCTAAAACCCACACTATGAATAAATAGACATAATACATCGCTTTTTCCCCTTTAACTCGAGCTGGCCTCTTGAAGGCTAAGGTGTCATAAGTACTGTACGTTGAATGATATGTGGTGGATAAAATTGGTATAAAACTGCTCGGCTCTCATTCCCCGTGTTTATTATACCCGGTCTATAGAACTCATCAAAGTATTATTATTCTCCTATCTCTTCAGGGTCTTCTGCTTTTCCGCATCCTTGACCAGTTTCTTGCCTTTGACGAACAACCCCTTCCGACTCCGAACGGCATCCATATACCGTTTCGCCAGGTTCTCTCTGTCCGCCAGTTCTCCAAGGTCTTCGAGCTCTTCCTCTGTTGCCGGCACCCAGAATGGATCCTCGTCCAGTGCTTCGAACCCTGTGAAGATCAATTGCGGTGAAGCAGCGCCGGATGTGCGCTTTCGGATCTCGTCCGAGAAGCCGAAGGATTCAGCCACGGGGAGGACGGATAGTACCGTGAAGAATGGGGTACCCTCTTTCATGATTTCGGATAGAATGCGTCCGCGGCGGCGAGTGATCACACCGTAGACACGGCCAAGTACTTCGGCTGGTTCTTTTGGTCAGTAGATATGTATACAATATATACGAACAACATACAGCGCTTCCAGGAATAAGGCAATACAAGGAGTGGAGAACGGTTCATGCAGTAACAATAAGGAGAGTCTCCGGGGGGTGGATTAGACGCACTCGATGCCTGGATTTCGCAGCTATACATGGCCAGAAGGACCCGTGGACTCCAATCGAGGAACCCTTGAGAGATAGAATCCCGTACCGACCGAATCGCCTCGCCTGTCAATCGCCCAAAATCGAGGTCACCTTCTTCGGTGTGGACTGAAACCTCTTCTAGGAATACCGCGATTCCTTGGACAGGCTCATGACAAAGAGGGCCTTGTGCGGTGGCAAGTTGGAAAGCATAGGAAACCTTGTCTAATAAGTCGCGATAGCCGATAGCCCGGCGTCTCTTGTCTTCCGAATCAAAATGGCCTGAAATGTGCGGCTTGATGTCCTCTAATAAGCTAAATAGGTCTTCAGTTTCTGATCATATCTTGATATAGCATCTGATGTTGGGGGATATAACTCACAACTTCTCACATGCACATGAAGCAGTAGCATCGATAAGAATATTTGGGCCTATCCTCCGCGGTCCAAACGCTATGATCTTATCTATGACGTTCTTCCATGTCTCGCCTTCATTAACTTGGCTGAAAATCTTATGCAATACATTTCTGAATGCTTCAAGAGGCATCACGCTCGTTTCCTGGGATTCACTATTCTCGATCGCTTGAGACTCCAAGCCTTCATTTGCGTCCTCTGCCAGCGATTTCTGGTCAGTCCTGGCTCGTTTCTCAGACTGCAGTCGCTTGATCGTTCCGATATGTTTGACCAAGAAATTAGTGACTTCCGCTGGCAAAGGCATAACCCGTAGCTTCACAGTTAATTGCTTCGACGGCGAAACGGAGAGAACACACCCTCGACCTAGATACGGATCCTTGGGAGCGGCCATCTCGGGCACACTGACAATGCTCTCTCGATAAGGCACAATCGGCTCGCCGGCCTGGATATCACATCGGGCAAACCGCTCACGAAGATCTTTCAGGCAGCGCTCGAGATGTAACTCGCCGGCGGTTAAAATGACATGTTCGCCACTCGGAAGCACCTCGTACTGTGCACATGGATCACTTTGCTCTAAGAGTCTGAGACCTCTTATCATATTGGTAAGATCTGTAGGATTCACTGGTTCAAGGGCGACTCGAACAATCGGCGGGCTTGCCATGGATACGCCCGCTAGATTGATGCTTCCTTCAAGCTGGCCGGAGAGAGTTCCAGTTTTGAGAATATGACCTGCGAGTCCCTCTATTCCGAAGACCACCCCCGCCGGGACGGATCTGAGGGGTTCCATACTCCTCCCCATGAACATGTAAAGGTTCGTGACAGTAGCCTTCTGAGGCTCAGGGGCGGCGTGAGGATTTAATGGAGAAAACTTTGGCGGTAGAACATACACAGAATCGCCAATAGAGATGGTGCCGGAATATAGGCGTGCAAATCCGATCAAGTGTTCTGGGTCTACTTTCTCCACATCAGGCAATGACTCGGGCCCCAAGCTGGTGTTTTCGAGTGCGGCTGTTATTCGAGGAAACCCATCCGCGTGGTCACTATCTGCCTCCGCTTGAAGTCTGGTTATCTCGTCTCGTTTTCTGCGCGCAAATTCCCGAGCCTCCTCAGCAGTCATGGTTGGCCCAAGTCGTTTCGTATTGCTTGGAAGTTCGCTCTCAGGAACTGCAATCACTTTGCTAACGTATGCAATAACTGGATCTCCCCTGGAGGTCTTAAAATTCACCATTGCATCGCGTACCCTTGCATCTATTAAGGTGGAACCTGGAGACTTTTCAATCATGTTTGGTAGTCGAGCAGCTTGAGCAGCCACGGGGCTGGGAAGATACTCAATTACTGAAACCAAGACAGCAGTAGATAGGGGAAGCCACGCTGAAAACAAAGCAGTCATTATATTTCTTGAATCGCGAGATCGTAATATGTGAGGTGGGATGGTGATATCTAGAGACCTAGTGATTTTCTCTAACACTGTTTGATTACTGTGATAAGTTAGAGAATCCGCAATGAGGGATGAGAGAAAAAAAGATGACAGTTCCACATACCCTTTCCCATTCGCTCCCCCTGTAGTCGCTTCATATGCGGCCCAGATACTCTCCAGAACTAACTGAACAAACATGGGTTTTAACGGTCTTCCTTTGAGATGTTTCTGACCCAGAACTCGTTTAGTCTTGGGGTCGAGGTAGAAATCACCCCAGAGTACCTTCTCCAAAACCGAGCGTTTGATGCCTAGTTTCCTTTCGTATAATCCCGCAAATTGTCGAACCGTGAATGCCCAACCATCGGTTGCGCTGCAAAAAATGACATTATTTTTCTCCGGAGCGAAATAGAGATCTTCATCATCCCGTTCCTCGAATTCTATTTCCAACTGTTCAGTGCTTGCCTCCTCGTCCCGGACTTGTCTCTTGGATTGATCTTTCTCCCGTAATGCAGCGGCCTTGATCTGCTCCTCCATCCGTTCGCGCCACAGGAGATTTTCTTCCATTCGTTCTCCTTGGTAGAAACTGCCGATGACCGCATTTACCTGCTCTAAGACCTTACTCAAGTGTAGGTACGCTTCAGCTGGGCTCATCTTCAGTTCTGTAATCAGCCGGTCTATCTTGTTAATGGCGAGGAGCGGCCTCAATTGCTCCACCCAAGTTTGTCGCAAAACGGTAACGGTCTGACTGCAGACGCCTTCAACGGCATCAACCAAGACCAGCGCTCCATCGCAAAGGCGGGATGCTGTGGACACCTCACTGCTGAAATCTATATGTCCGGGAGAATCGATTAAGTTGATTAAATATTCCTTCTTTTCGGGGGCCGCGTTGGGAGCAGGACGCTTTGCCATGGAGAAATATAGAGATATAGCGGACGATTCCATCGTAATTCCCCTGAGCTGCTCATCCGGGCGGGAGTCCAGATAGCGAATCTTGCCCGCGAGCTTTGGTGAAATGATGCCATTTGTGGCGATAAGGCTGTCTGTGAGAGATGTCTTGCCATGGTCCTAAATAAATAGCAATTCAATACAAGAGGCCAGATGAGATAGAGAAGACTGGATAACTTACTACATGGGCCAAGATACAGATCTGTGAAAGGGTTAGTGCCGAATTTCTTGTAGAGGCCGGTTTGGTGGGGTGGAGGGGTTAAGCATACATTTCGAATGTCATGGGGTTTTTTTTGAAGCAGGATCAAATCTTCAAGGTTCACGACCGGCATTCCGAAGGCAATGCTTACGAACGGGGAAAGTATCGAAAACAAGCCAGTTTCAAAACTGCACGTTCAGGGGCCTTGGTGGACTGTAAGTATGTGTACTACTAATGTATTCCTCCAGTGTTCGCCTACAGGTTTATGAGACTCAGCAGGTTCTCAGCTCGCATACACTGTACAGTCAGCCGCGATAGACACTAGAAAAAGAAGGCCATTAGAAAAGAACTCAGGCCCTCAGCGTACTAATAACTGCCACGTTAACTGATGTAGCAAAGAGGTACATATGTGATCTTAGTAGTGTAATGAAGCATATCTGATTTAAACTGTAACTCAACCAGCAGCATACATGGAAGGACAAGGTCTGATCTAGTTCTGTTCTGCTTGATCGAAGGATAGTTTGATCATCTTCTTCCTCTGCTTTCGTTTGGGTGCTGAAGATCTGTCTTCATGCGCTGCTTCAATTTCGGTAGTATTCAGCGCTCCAATGACCTTTCCTTGCTTCCTTTTCTTAGCACTTCCTATTTCAGCAAGATTTTGTTTGTATTTAGATTCTTTGCCTTCCATATTCACCTCGTTAGTTGCTTCTGTTGCTTTTGCTTCCTTTGAAGCTGTATCCACGCTGACGGATGGTTGCACATTTGACTTTGTTTCAGCCTCTTCTCCATGCCTATCGTCACGAACTAAAAATTCAAATTCTTCCTTCGAGATATACTCCTCCACCCCTTCGTAAACATATACTGGCCCGTCATCATTATCTTCATCATTTGCTCTGCGAGGGCGTTGCGGTGGTCGAACAGGACGAATGGGGTTTCCACCATACTGGTCCTTCAACTTTTGAAGAAATGGGGGGTCATTCGCCTCTAAATATCATTATTAGCAAGATGAAATTAGTTTCAAGAAGTCACGAATGGATTCACCATAGCGGAGTTTTTTCGAGTTGGACATGGAATCAGTAAAGGTCGTCAGACTGAAAACACAAGCCTTCCAAACCGGAATGCGTTTTGCAGATTGCTATGTACATGTACCGATAAGACTAGCTAGAAATACTAGTAATGACAGGATATTTCAAAGCACATAGCAGAGTACTTTAAGCGTAGTACGTCATTGCCATGACTGCAGTGTCCTATTGTGAACGAGGACAGCTCTCGTGGACAGATCTCGTTTTCTGTGCATGTCGGAATGATTCACAGATTGAGGCGAGGGTGCATACAGTATACTACAAATCGTCATAGCGCCGTGAAGTACGAAGCGGCCAGCTAGTGTATAGTGGAACTCTACTATCATTATCACCTATAGCGGAATAGGGGCTAGCGCGGAAAGTCACCAGTCGAGGTGACAGGCTCTATTTCTAGCCTCAAAACAACCCTCGATTTCAGCCGCCATCTCATGATGCTCTGCGCAAGTAAGTTCACGATCTAATAATACTATTGGGTTTGGATGCTAATGTCTTTGGTATCGAGTTTCCGGAGAGGCGCCCCAAGTGCCCGTCGTCTCGCGCAAGAGTGGTATGTTTCATTGCTGAAAGAAATTGTATCCCCGCTGACTTTTGTAAGGCCATGTCTTTGAAAGACGGTTAATCGAGGCATATATAACAGAACATGGCAAAGAGCCAGTTACTGGGGAGGAGCTTTCGCTGGATGACTTGGTGGAGCTAAAGATCCCTCGTATTGTTCGTCCTCGGCCTCCTACGTTGACTTCAATACCCTCTTTGCTTGGCGTGCTTCAGGAAGAATGGGATGCACTGGCATTGGAGACATATACCCTACGGCAAGCCCTTGTTCAGACGAGACAGGAACTTAGTACGGCCTTATATCAGCATGATGCTGCCGTTCGGGTAATCGCGAGACTAACCAGGGAGCGGGATGAGGCTCGTGATGCCCTTGCAAAGATCTCAGTTGGGGCCGCCCGCACACCAAGCAGTGGTGAGGCCATGCAAATCGACAGCGTCGAGCTTCCGGAAGTAGTGGTAGCTAAAATCGAGAGCACGCAGGAAAAGTGCGTATCTTTGCATAGAACATATCCTTGCTATTAAGGCTAACTTGGGTAGACTCTCTGCAACACGCAGCAAACGCCAGATTCCAGAAGACTGGGCCTCCAGCGAAGTGATCCAAGAGTATAAGCCAAGACAACCTTCCGAGCCGCTGTACCCCGGCGCGCAGAAATTATCCTTGGACCAGTCCGGTAACCTTGTCCTTCTGGGGGGCATCGATGGCGTCGCCGGCGTATACTCCCTCTCCCAGCAACAAGTCACCCAAACATTGAGAGTAGGAGCGGCCCCGGTAACGGATACTGTGTGGGCTGGCAATAAAGCGGTTGTCGCCTGCTCCGATGGCGCCGTAAAGGTCTTCGAAGACGGTGTTGAAATCGCAAGTTTTGCCTCGCATGCCGGCGAGGCGACAGCATTGGCTGTGCATCCTACTAGTGACATTGTCTGTTCTGTAGGCGTTGACAAGAGTTACATATTATACGACCTCACTACGTATTCAACAATAAAGCAGATTTTCAGTGATTCTAGTACGGGAACCTCCGCTAGACTACACATTGGAAAAGGTGACTGATACTTTCCTTAGGCTTAGTCTCTGCCAAATTTCATCCCGATGGCCATCTTCTTGCAGCTGGCGGTATAGATGGGCAAGTCAAGATCTTTGAGGTCAAATCCAGTACGGCAGCGGCGAATTTTCCAATGGGTGGCCCCGTTAAGTGCCTTTCTTTCTCTGAGAATGGGTATTTCATGTCTGCGGTTGCAGAAGGATCAACCACGATATCGGTGTGGGATCTGCGCAAGTCGAAATTATTTAAAGTCTTGGAAACGGGCAGCAAAATCAGCTCGATTGCATGGGATTATACAGGCCAATTTATTTTAGCAGGTGGTCCGAATGGGTTGATGGTGCAGCAATACGTTAAGTCTACTAGAGAGTGGTCTGAGTTACTACGCAGTGCAGTTCCCGCGGTTGCGGTGGCCTGGGGCTCTTCTGCTCAGAGTATTTTGTCTCTGAATGAACAGGGCCTTCTCACAGTACTGGCAACATGATTTCTTTCCCTTTCCTGTGTTCCTTCTATTTTTCTCTACTGTCTGCTTGCTTCCTTTATAACATTCAAATTGTACTTTAGTCACCCTTCTTGTCTGCAATTGGTCCAACTTTAATAATGAATAAGCTGGGAGAACAAAAGAAAATTTATATTCATCCATGTACCTAAAATTAACGGTGTCATATGACCAAACCATCTGGAAACTTCCTGACAATGTACAACGTGAATTTTCTTCACTAATATTATTACTTATGCATCCATCACTACAAAGGGGTTTCGCCTTACCCTATTATGTCGAGCAGGTCCTGCTGTTTCTATAACTTTGCCTTCAGAAAGGTATGATTGGGGAACATCTTTTGTTAGCACTCGGACTTGTAACCAGTGCCACTCCATGAATTGGGGTGCCCCGGAAGTACTCGGGCTTACACCGATCCTAACTCTATCATCTCTCCCTTGTCTAATCCTCTTTCTCATTTCTTACGTGCACATCCTCTGTCTCACTCTTCGTCGTTGAATGAGCTTTGATATGAGTGACGACTCCGGTATTCAGTTCTTGACCGCAAGGTCTAGAAAGGTACGTTGGTGGAATCATCTTGGTGGGGTATTCCGACTTTCCTCGCCAGCATTAGAAAGTCCACATCTCACTGACTGTTCGTTTCTTAGAGGTCTCATCGTGAAATGGCTGAGTTCCATTATCGAAACCAGTCTTCTTGGGCCCAACAGAGTGAGGCTTCACATTCAGCCAGCGCTGCACACATCCTTCATCTCCCACCGTTGCCACAGAACAGGTTTCCAGGTGATGGATTCGATTATCGGCGTCCTATTATGTCAACTTCAGATGTGATCGATTTAACGAATGAACCCGATTCTCCGACCCGGCACCGTAGGCCTGCATATCGACCGTCAAACCCTTCTCGACCCCCTCGTTTCGGAAGAAATATCATGGCCGACGTGGTCGATCTTGAACAACCGCCAGATGTTCTCAGTGATGAGAATCCTCCCAGCAGCCCCGAGGTGCAATTTATCGGGGCCACTATTCGCCCTCCTGTTTCACAGTTCTCGGGCAGCCGCCGCTCCGTGCAGGGTTCCAACCTCTTAGACATGTTGCGTATACGCCGACAGAGACGATCATCAACTGGGACATTGTCCGGGGAAGAAGCCTTTCGACAAGAGGTTGCTCTACGTGCAGGAACTTCCTCACGCACACAACCTTCTGGTGCAGAGACGTCCTGGATTGGTGGTAGACCTAGTGAAGGGATCGACCTTACTTCTGACTTGGACGTCGATATGTCTTCAGGAAGGGATTACCGGGTTGAGGAATTGAATCCTTTACGTTCTGGACCGTCATACCAGCCACCAAGTCCCGCCCCAGAAGGGTTTACAAGAACCGCACCAGAGGGCGAGGTCGTTGTGTGCCCTAATTGCGACCATGAGCTCGGGACAGGCAGTGATCTGAAACAGCAGATTTGGGTCGCGAGGTCTTGCGGACATGTTTGTATCCAAGGATATCCCTCATGAAAGCTTTTCTAATTATCCTCTAGGTATACTGTGGCGAGTGTGCTAAGAATCGGTCATTATCGAAAGGAAAGAAAACGATTCCACCCTTGCAAAGGACAACAAAGCCTTTTGCAAAATGTTTGATTCCCGATTGTGCAAAGCCTGTCAGCGCCCCAAGGGCCATGTTCCAGATCTATCTGTGATCCTACACGGTTTCTTTATTTAGGGTGTTTTCTAAATCTCATTAGCATAGCATTCGGCGTTCCATGATCCAGCCATACTAGGTTTCTTCTGGTGTATAGCTGGAAAGCGACTTTAGTGGGCTGTGTGCATTATTTTTGTTGCCATGATACCCTCCATTCACAATGGTTTGTGAGCCTGTTCTTAACTTTTATTTTGCTGCAGCATATTTTGAATGATTGGACACGGCTCAGGGCATTCATTGCTTTTTCTCATGCAAAAATAGAGACATTTATTATATTCAGTCACCCAACTGATGATTACTGATGGTTCCTGAAGTATTTGTGAATATTAGGTGTAGCATATTTTGTACATGTTCTAACTTATACATAATTAAGGGGAAAGAAATTTCAAAGCTGGCAATGATATTTGTTCAATGCTGCCGGGGGTATAGTGGCGTTAGATCATAGAACCGCATTGACAAGACGGGCTTTTTGAATAGATCTCCTAATCGACGCCACTCAACATCGATTTTATACTCTACACCATTTTCAGATCACCGTGATAAGGCGACCAGATGCCCCTTATACTTTTGTTAATGCTCATTACCGGTTTCTTGGTCCTTTTCAGCTTCTCCCCACTGGCCTCCTTGAGAAGATCTGCTTTCTGCAAAACCTGTTCCTTCTCTAAATTTCGGACACATATGGCCTTCTCACGACCATTGATGTAATGCCCCTTGATAACAGGGTGCTTGTGGGGTCGTGGGGCAACACGGATCTCGATTTGGGGATTGGCCTTTGCAAATGAGGCAAGATTGTGCTTGAGAAACAATCTGTAAATACCAAGAATTCAGTTCACACGATCTAGGTCAATCTAGGATACTGTAATTACTTACAACATGCCCCGTGAGCTACCTGCCCAGTCACAGTAGTGGAAGTCGAGGCGCTTGCATTGTAAGATGAACGCTCCAACCCCGTTCTAATCCGCGAGGTTAGTGACGGAACCTCTCTGAGGAACAGGTTGCCTGTGCCCACCCATCATAAGATATGATATACGTACGCGAGCTTTTGTTACCGTCCGGATGCCTTGAACAGGCATTGCACTTTACTCCTTGTTAGCCGTCACTAAAGGGCAGGCTGCTCGATCGCTTTGCCCACACCTTGCTCTATCTGTGGTTTTAAATAGGTGAGAACCTCTCTTCTCTTTGATTGGCTAGCGCTATGGCGCCTATCGCGGCTGGCCGTACCAAATTTTAGTTAGCCGCCCTACACGAAACACTCGCTTTGTGGTAAGATCAAAACCTCAAAGTTGCGTTAAGCTGCCTGCCAGATTAGATCCTGTTGAAGACTTTTATGTCTATGATTCGTTAATTGACTTACAACCGTCTCTCGTTTATCTCCTAACTTAGCTGCAATCGACATCATGACAGACAAGCTCCCTCCAAACCTGCTTGCTCTTTTCGCGCCACGTCCGCCTCTACGTTATATTCCTCCGTCGGATCGGGCGCCAGACGATGTCAAAAAGAGTGCTATAGGTGGCGTGGCGGAATTTTTGGGTGAGCTCAACAAATATGCTGAAGAGGTTCCCTATAATGCCACAGAGAGTTGGCTTCAACGCAAGGCACGCTTGAAGGCGGAGAAGAAGGCGAAGTTGGAAGAGCATTTGACTGAAGGCGTCAAGCTGTGTATGGAAACATATTTGGGTTGGGCCGGCCTGCTATATAATTCTGTACTTACTTGTCTTCTCTAGATGACCCTACTACAGATCCGCAAGTGCGAGGTGATGCTTTCAAGACCCTCTTCGTCGCTCGACTTAGTTACGACGTGAAAGAGTCCGACCTGGAACGAGAATTTGGGCGTTTTGGGCCGATAGAAAGGGTTAGAATCCTTTTTGATGCCAAAGTTTCTGATTCTAATTGTAACTCGTCTAGATTCGGATCGTCAAGGATACCCGGAGTGAGAATCCCAAGAAACCTCACCGTGGCTACGCTTTCATCGTGTACGAGCGCGAAAGGGATATGAAAGGTATTTCCCACCACAGTCTGAAGCCATTCGCAAGACTAACTGGGGTCGACGTGCCAGCCGCCTATAAAGAGACCGACGGTATTCGAATCAAAGATAGGCGAGTACTAGTGGATGTTGAACGTGGTCGTACCGTCAAAGGCTGGAAACCTCGTCGCTTTGGTGGTGGCCTTGGGGGACGTGGTTACACCAAGACGATGCCTGTCCGTCCAGTTGGCCCCGGTGGCTTCAACGCGCCCTCTGGTCCTGGGGGCTATGGAGGCGGATTTAGGGGAGGATTTGGAGGCAGAGGAAACTTCCGTGGTGGATTTCGTGGTGACCGTGGTGGGTTCGGGAGCCCAAGGGCTGGGGTCGGATACCAAGGCGGCCGTAATGGGTTTGGCGGACAACCTCCGCCGAATGCACCTTCCGGCCCCGGAGGCGGACGACCTGGTGGGCACGGTGGTGCTCCTGATGGAGATCGACGAGGAGGCGGCAGGTTCGAACGCGATGTAAAGGGACCAACCGGCAGCAACCGTGAACCGGTAAGACCTCGGGACGGTTATGGTGACCGCGACCGGCGGGATCGCGACCGTGACCGTGAGAGAGAGCGTGACAAGCACACAGATAGGGATGCTGACCGTCATGACCGTGACCGCGACCGTGATCGAGACCGAGATAGGGAAAGGTACAGTGCGCGAGACGACTTCTCCAGGAAGAGATATCATGACGATGACAGTTACAATGACCCGCGCGCCAAACGCAGGTTCTAAGCACTTGATGTCTCTTTTATGTTCTGATGGATAGAAGTGCTTGGCTGGTGGGTATCTTTGATTGCCCGATTTTCTTCACCCTCTCTTGGTCCAAAGGGTAAGGTCGACAACCTTTCAAAGTTATGAATGTGTCATGCCGGTTTTCGAGGCTACTGCATTCCACATATTCTTCAGTCTGGCCGATTCAACTATTGAAGGGTCTCCTTTTCATCTTTCATCTCCGGGTGACGCGGCCGAAGTGTGATACGACCGCAGTTTTTCACGTCTCAAAGACGCACTGGGCTCCGAAGCTGGATCCCCAGAGCACGGTTTGCAGTCGACTCCTTTCATATGAAGCCCGATGTCAGCTCTTGATTTTCAATTTGTTTTCTTTTTGTTTGCCCCCGTTTTCCTTTTTTGGGGTAAGTACTAAGTTTAAATGTATTCTATTCGGTTCTGCTCGGAAATCCGTTATACGTGGGTAAGGGATGTCGGGATTCCGAGCTAAGACCAGGTAAGGCTGTCAAGCGCGCTTTACATGAGATATCCGGGGTACTTGCCATTCGACCATGGTGATCATACGTAATTTTCAGTCTCTCCCGTTTCAAATAATAAGGATCAGAATAGCGATGGAAATATCAATGGATTCCTTGGCTTGCTTCTCCGTTGGGAGCCATCAGACAATCGTAACTGTTCATTGAGGGAAAATCCCATCAAGCTCACGCCTATCATGAAGTAAAGGGAGGAAAAGTAGGAAAGATGACAGAAATGCGAGAGACGGGAAAGAATCCTCATACACCGGACTCCATAGATACTCAAAAGACAGAAGATAAAGTGTCATTCTTCGTCAATATCCATGTTGCTATCTTTATTTTCTAATATGGTCACCGCTCCCTTTTCTCGACTCCAATATGCTTTCATATCCACTCGGAACTCGGCCGTAGCAACTCCGAACATCTTCAATAGGGCCGTCTGTCTAGAGTCAAGCGTATCCCCTGTTTTGCATACTTGATAGCCCTCCTTCTCATCCGTCATTTCCAGCGTCACCTTTCCCTTCACAAGCCGCGTGGGGACACCCAGCTTTCGCAGCGCCGGTTCCACCGTGTGACTGATCGGTTCGTCCTCTGACGCTGGAATCTCCCCTGCGCGGGAATACACCACGCCGTTTGGGATCGTGAAATATCGGGGGCTGATCGTGCCGGCGCGAGCGAAGTCGAGCGGACGATAGGACTCAAAGTGGGCTAGGACCGACTCTGAACTGCGCAGGGTGAAAAGGAGGCCAACGGCGCCAGTCATTAAAGGAGAAAGCTGGTGTAGGTTCGGTGCGATTTCTGCCTCGGGGGTGTGGCCGAGAGCGATGGACATAACTTTGGTCTTGCCGAAGAAGAGGCTGAGACAACGGTGGTCAGTATGGGGTACAGTTTCAAGGTTCTGCTTCTCTTTTTATTTTTCCGCTCTCTCGCTTTAATTCTCTCTTGAATTCCCCCCCTTTTAAGTTCTATCGCGGGTCCGTCGTGCTTAAAATCTGTGGGAATGCGAGGCTATCATGGAAAGGAAGCCAAAAAACAAAAGACCATCATTACCCAATCAATGAGCGAGGACAAAAAAAGATTGCACGTACCGACTATCAGAGAATTCCGTTCGCACATCCTTCAGGTAGGTATTACGCATATTATCTACGGAGAAGATGAAAAGATGATCGTATTTCTCGATACACTCGCGAATATTGGCAAAAAGTCGCCGAGTTTGCTCCTTGTGCGACTTCTTTGCGGTTCTAGACTCATGGACGATCTTCGCACGCTTGGAGAGAGGCATTGTGCTCGATTTCCACCGCAGGTTCACAAACACACAAAGTTGGATGGCATGCGTCAACGTCTTACCAATGGCCCAGCAAGCAGTAACATAAAGAGGGAAGAAAATATGAGACCCAGAGTCTGTGCCCTGTATCGAGTCGACTGTCGTTATGATTTCGACTTGTTTGAGGCGTATTCAACCAACCATAACAACTTTTCGAACCAAAAGTTCAGTCACGTGCCGCTAACTTCGCCAAAACTACGTGCGAAATTGGATCGGATAAGTTAGCTCGAACCGGTCTTCGGACTTGGCGGTCCCGTGACATTATCAAATCAGGTCAAGCGCCGCTTCTGTTTACACTTCCCAAATTAATATAGTCCTATAAACCGACCGTCTCTTCTCATTCTCTCTTTACAGTCCTATTTTCTCTCAACTTTGGTGCGAATTCGAGCATTTTCCCTTCCTGGATGCGAATTTCCCATCCTTTCAGCCCACCCTCCGGAACGATCGGCACGCCTGCGCGGTCATTTAGGATTTCTACACCTAGTGAAGCAGAGAACTTAGCGGGGGACGAAGAGAATGCCTTACGCTCTGATCTAGAACCCGAGCCGGTTCCGTCGGCAGATTTTTCATCGAGGTCTGTCTTTGTACTTTCCTATTACTTTCCATATTCGTCCTTCGTTCGGAATTGACGATTCTACATAGACCCGGTTATAATTTCTATCAATCCTTGCGCGATCCCTTTCTCGTTTCGATCATGAGTGTTGCCGCCGGTTCTTGATGGCCATTCCAAGTTCTCACTACATTATACAGTTTTCCGGCGATGTTCGAGACCCATTAATATTATGACTCACTATGCCTCCCTGAGTCTAATGGCAAATATAGCTCATGTTGACTATTTCGAAAGCTACTTTGTTGCGCCTCAGTACATGAAGCGTCGCACACGCATCTCCTGGAGATCTTAACCAGAGAATGTCAGGTTTGCACCATATCTAAATGCCTGGGAATGAAGGGGCAGGATGACTGGATTTCGACCCGATCAGCAAGAATTTGGCAGGTCTCCACGCGCACCAATGCTCTATCAAACCACGTCTTTAGTTGATACTTCAGTACAGAGCCATGAAAATTGAGAAGGAACCGCTCTTGTTCATGTTCGATCTTAAGTGCCCTCTGATACTTTCTGTTGCGCCCTTCGCTCCTCAGGTCTCCGTAGCCAGAGACCATAGGAGAGCCTGCCACATCCTCGTCCCCTGCCAGGTTATGATGGGATCCAATAAGAAAACATAACTTCCATGTCAGCCGTGGCGCCTGTGACCAATTTAGCTAGTCCTAAGGAATCATGATTCACTTTTCAACAGCACGGCGCAGCGGATTTTTCCTCCTGCAAGAGGAGATGAATTGAGACGACCCAGGAGCCCTACACAACTAATTTCCTCATTTCTAGGAGGAAAGAAGGGTCTGAAATCCGCTTAAATGGTCCTCAAACGCTAGTGTGGTTGAGGCGGCTTTAGTTGAGGTATACCTATAATCAGTTGTCTTAGAAGAGATTTTCACACTTGTGGATCTCTTCGGTGAGATAAAGCTGTTCAACATCAGAATTTTCGCGTATGATAGTACAATGGCTTCTACCGATCTCTTGACGGTATCCACTGTGCATGAAATTCCAGGTAAGAACAAGCCCTGAGAGCTGAGACTTGGTACATTTGATATTTATTGCTATAAGAGTCCGAACCAGCAAGTCCTTATATAGCTAGAGTTCCAAGATTGTGTCCTTCGGAGCCCGGGACTCGCCTGGTGCCCGGTGTTAGTACCTCTTGTGAGGGGAGCCAAACCGAGTCTGCGTGGTTGTTGAGGTCGGGTGCGCTTGTGTTTCATGTGTCCCGCGGTCGCATCACCGGATTCAATAGTTGGTGATAATGTCAATTCTATGTTCTTGTCACCTCCGATTGATTATTATCGACATCAGTGAGATTTCCTATCATCTGTCAGAATATGACATGAATTGCGACGTCTAGGTCAAAATCCGACTGATAAGTCTTCCGTCAGGTCCGCGGATTGAAGGTAATACAGTGCT
The DNA here is from genome assembly GCA_019804575.2 of Pseudotulostoma volvatum. Taxonomy (NCBI): domain Eukaryota; kingdom Fungi; phylum Ascomycota; class Eurotiomycetes; order Eurotiales; family Elaphomycetaceae; genus Pseudotulostoma; species Pseudotulostoma volvatum. The sequence continues at coordinate 7,400 of JAHQZX020003697.1, read as the reverse complement.
TTTTACGGCTGAGTGGAGAATACTCGAACGCGATGAGAGGCTTGTATGGGAACACTGGCTTTATAAAGAGCCTTTGGATTCCGGGACTAGGATGTCCGAACCGTTCTGTTAGAATGCTCTCATCACTCCTGCTATAACTCTGACCGCTGCTTGCAACCTTGGTAATGTTTATCTGTATGCGGCACCACGTTATCAGCGTCGATAATTATCGGATCGTCCATGGAACCTGATGAGAAGCGGACCGTCTTAGTATTGTTCGCTTGAACTGTCCTCGTTCTCAATAAGTATAGGAATCTGCGGAGAGCTAGCCATGACGGACGAACTGTGTGCTGTCTGAAGGACCATTCGATCAGAGACCGGAGGTCGCTCGGATCCGGGATCTCTAGGAGAGAACGAGAAGATAGAAGTCTGTCGTCCTGCTCGACGCAGCATGCTTGTTAGGGGCAAATACGGATTAACTAACCCACACTTTACGGATAACTCAAATAATTAACCGTGATCTCCTTTCCATTGTTTCCCACCACCACCACCACCACCACCACCTCCTCCTCCTCCGCTTCACTTACAAAGCACCTATACTACATGCTCTAGCCACGCTTGAGTCCCCGGAGGAAGAGGGATACGCCTCTCTTGAGCGTGCAGAGAGCGTTCTTCGAGGCTTCGCAGCTATGCTCTTACCCGAAGGAAGCTTATCAAGGACAAGCGCAAAGCTCCAACAGTGCGGCGTCGCAATCTTAGGTGCTCTAAAGGCGGTATAAAGAGAGGTGGAGGGGTTCTTCGCAAGACAGGCACACACATGACCGAATGCTCATTCGAAGTCCGTATCCTTCGTACCGAATTTGGTACCTAGCAGGTACAAATCCGCTGTGAGGATCACAATCATGGGCCTTCCATCAATGACTCCGGGCACTTGGGATACCACAGGCCTACAGAAACTGAGATTTCTGCCATTCTCTTGCTCCATTCTTCCAGTGTTCCACCTTGGAACATCGTTGCAAGCCTCCTCGAGCAAGAGCCGAATACCTTAGTCACAAGCCGTGAGGTGTATAATGTAATAATGAAGACAAAGAAGGAGAGGCTGGGTGACCTCTCTCTAATCGAGACGCTTGTTATGGAACTTAGTGATCCCGAACAGGAATGGGCTCTTGAGTATACTACCGACAACCGAGCCATATCAATTTCCTCTTCTTCGCTCCATACGACCAGATCGAGACCACGCAGCAATTCCCCGATGTCATCTTTCTCGATGCCACGTATCGAACAAACCGCTACAACATGCCTGTTATCCACTCCATGACAATTACCTTGTATAATAAGACTCTTAGTATTGCTATGTGTTCCGTCGCTTCTAGGGGTGAAGTCATGTACAACCGTGCAATCAGGGCACTCCAGACTCTCGTTATGGGTGAAGCGAAGATAAGTCATCCTCACCGATGACAATACCTCGCTTAAGAATGCTTTGTCTATGATCTATCCTCAGACAACGCAGCTTTTGTGTATCTGGCACGTCTGCAAGAACATCGAGAAGGTGAATGAGACATGGAGAGTCAACACATCCAATGAAAACAATGATGATAACAAGGAAAGGGGAACAACTTCCTGGTGGACTGGAACTTTGTAAGTAGCAAGCGATCAGACCAACCATAACTTGCTAATATTTGAATACTAGGGTTATCTACCAGCAGACAGAAGAAGCATCCGAGGGGGCCTATCGCCAGCTAAGGGAGCGCTACGCAGACCAGGAGAAGCTGCTGAAGTACCTCGATAAATACAAATACCTAGACCGTTATTAGTTCATCAAGGCGTTTACCGCAAAGTATATCCACCTCGGCCATATTGCGACACCAAGAGGAGAGAACAGGGATCAATGCCACTCTAAGTAGTTTCGTCATGGTAACCGGCATGACCTCCTTAACCTCAAGGACAAGTGGGAAGTTATGAAGAGCGTCGATAAGGTCAACCATACGAAAGATCTTGCTCACCAGCGCTCTCGGCCTGCACATGAAGTTCAAGCAAAGCGCCGGGGCGAGTGGGTTGAAATTAATCTTAATGATTACATCACTCCAGCGGGAGTGGAGCTCCTTGTGAAACAGCTCTACCTCACGAGAAGTATCACTATCAATAGGGCGTGTTGGTCGCTTCACCACTCAAGTTGCGCTTTGCTTTTTAAATGGGGAGAAAGAGGCGGACTATACTTGGGCTATAAATGCATTTCAAGATTCTGTGCTGGCCAAGAACGATATTCCAGACCCTCTATTGTTGACTACCGACCGGGAGTTGGCTCCAATGAACACATTGGATGCTCTCTTCCCTAATTCTATCCATATCCTATGCACTTAACATGTCAATATGAAAATCCTTGCAAATTGTTGAAAACAATTTCTAGCGGACAAACGACAGAATAATACAATTCTTCCAGATCCAAAATGGGAGATCTTTCTCAAAGAGTAGAATGCTGTACTCGAATTTGCGTCAGAATCTTGAATATGCCACTTGTTTGGTAGAATTTCGCAAGCATCCGAAGGCTGCCCGTTGATTATGTTGTCGACACTTAGCTTAATCCATGGGAGGAGAAGCTTGTCTTATTCTGGGTCGATCAGCATTTACACTTCGGTATTCGAGCCGCTTCACCAATCGAGGGCTACTATACGCAATTAAAGGATTATCTGAAGGTGTCTATAGGAGATCTTAAGGGTGTGTTTGACCGCCTTATTCTGTTCTGGCCAAACCAGCGTCGAGCCATTGCTCATGCTTCTGCACAAGAACAGATTCGAGTTAGTCACCAGCTAAATGGACGATACTTGGGTCAAGTCCAGAATTTGGTGCATAACCGAGCCCTGCATTTTATAAAGAGGCAGAAGGCAAAGATGGACGCTGCCGAATCCATCGCTTCTATTCTTGAGCCCTATCATTGCATAGTCCAGCAATCAATTGGGGTTCCATACTATCATACTATCTCACAACGATTGACGTCTCCCGGTTTCATTCTCCCAGAGGATATACGCCCTCTTTGGTGGTATGATAGGAAAGCAAAGACAATCTTCAGAAGTATTGATCGTACACCAATTATTCTAGAGCCAGCTGTGGTACGTGGAAAGGCCCGTCCTCGAGGATTCAGGAACAAAAGGCAGAGAGGAAATGGGGATACAACTACACGACGGGATCTGTTGAATGTAGAGGTGGTGGCAATCCACTAGACCTGCTAACCGAGGATTTTCGGGATAGCCGAGCGCGGATAACAATTTCCTTATTCGGTAATTGCCCATTCTAGAATTCTCATTTGTTCTTGGCAGCATTCCTTGCCACTATTTTCAGCTCATATGCTCACTCAGTTCATCATCGTTCAGATCCCAATACTATTGTCGCATTTCTTTATTATATTGTATGATAATCAAGTTTTCATTTTAGGCTGCTGTCTTTAGCATAAATAGCGCGTAATTTCCTAACTAGCATAGAGAAAACCAAGGGACTTTGAACCTCAGAAAAGTTCTCAGGATCCTTCTCAGTTTAAATATCCTTCATCAAGCCCTGCACCAGTTGTACTTGGTCAAGTATCCCCGTTGCACGCTCAAGTCGCAACATTGGTTCTCATGGAACAGGCTGAAGTTCCAAAAGGGGAAGAGGCCTCGTCAACAACTCGCCTTAGACTAACGGAGGTTTGAACTCGAAGGCTCTAATACATACAACCCTAGTACATTACCGCCGCGACTTTAGCAGACTAATCCATTCTCTGTGCAGTTAGATGATAGTGAAACTGGTTTAAAAATCCACGAGTTGACTGTAGCCGACATTCCAGCAGCTGATCAAGAAATCACCCTCATGATACAGAAGGAAGAGGACAGAGCATTAGCAGATGCCGTGGATGCCGTAAGGGGAACCGCCAGGAATCGCAAATTGACACCAGGTGGTCTTCTTAATCGGCAGAAGGAACTCCAGGAGAAGCAGAGTAGGAAGAGGAAAGCATAGATAGAGTCGCTAGAGAACGTAATAGATTTTTTTCGTCTTTTTTTTAATTTTTAATTCTTTTGTTGTGATTAACGATAATAACACTATTCTAGACGTTATGCGGAACTGGATATAACAACGCCCTTGTGGAATCTTATATACAGTACTCGAAATATGGGCTTTTTTAAAGCCGGGGGATGGAAGAGGAAACGGCGGGAAAAGATTAAAGCATCAAAGTTCGGAGCGATAGAGGCATTTAGAGGAGGCCAGAGACCGAAAAGAAAAAAAGTTGGGAGACAATATAAGTTGGTTTTTTATGGTTCCGAGGCTCTTTAGCATAAAGAAGTTTGCTGGTGGCTTGATGACTAGCCCGGAATATCGAATATCAAGTTAGGTGATAGTTGGCCTGCCGATTTACAATCATCTCCGTCATCAAATCAAACGGTCTACCTCTAATAACTATTGTTAGACATGACTTCCCCACCTCCATCTCCGAATTTAACCATTTAGCCCGATCCTGATCACGGATCTGGATGGGTGGAAGTGAAAACTCCTATCTCCATGAATTCATCACCTGTCCTGGCTATGCCACGCTCCGACGGTGGAGCGGAGCGTGGCAAAGGGTGACAGGGAATTCGTTTGGCAAATTTATTACCGCCGCGACCGAGGAGGCAAGAACAGGGGCTCACAAGACGGCTACCCTAACACTAGTCAGTCAGTCGTTCGTGAATTCAAATCATACACTCGATTATTTAAACAGACAGTCAAAAACCGACATCGCAAACTGCGAGATCAGCTTGGGGAAGCCCGAATTTGGCAGCCCGGTAAGATTTCCCCTCATACATTGCTAGAAACGACCCGATATATGAGGGATATCCGCTCGTCGGGATTAACGGTTGAAAGACGTCGAGTCGCTGATATCGGGAGTCTTGCCGGCTAGCCACCCCGCACTTTCTAGCTACTAAAGTAACAGGACCAACTGATAGGTGGACTTCCCCTTGCGGAGGCACTCGAGCTGGTTCACCACATCAGCCCCGGAACTGTTCGTTGCGAGCAGCTCCTTCATCCGGTCCCAGATAATCTTTGGCTAGTCGCTATAGTCCCGCTTCAAAGAGCGCCAGCGGATCCCCCATCCTGCCTCGAGCATTTTGAGAAGAGGGTTGCCTCCGACCCCCTCCTTCCACTCCCTGAAGACTTCGGCCGCCGTCGATAGTGTCAGGATGGTGAACTCCGGGCGGTCCCTATCACTACCGCCTCTATGACCTTCCGTGGCATCAGTCCTTCCGGTCCTTCCAGGCCAGGGCTCCGAATAAGTCAAGCCGGTATCAATCTGGCTTGAGCTTGGCTTGAAGCGGCTTCTGGGCTGATATTAATAATATACACCACCCTCCAGGGAATTTCGTTCCACCGGAGATTCCTTGGTTGGAAGTTTGGTATCATGGAGGACTGCACGGACTTTCGTTAAGGCGGTAAGTCCAACTCGCTCCCCTAATACTCCCATTGGATTCCCTTCTCCAGTGACCAGGTAGTAATCCTGCATTATCAGATTCACCGCCGTTATCGGTGTGATAGACTTCAACTTCATAGTCCATTTTCTCCAATTCAGTGGTGAGCTGAAAAATTGCCTGCCAAGTCATGCTTTTCAACTTCAAAGACTTTGACCCAGACATACAAAGTTAAGTCATCCACTCCTAGCATCCAGGACTTGGCTCCGGTGAAACGGCTTGCTGATATGCCTTTCCCCTAACTTCGAGAATGCCTTGTGACAACCCTAATCGAATAGCTCCCAGGGCCTTGAGATTTATCGTCCTGCATTCTTTCAGCTCTGAAAGATATTTTTACGGGCTTTCTCATCTGTAGCGGCGATCTCCTCGCTGCCCCCTTGTGACCGTGTCGTCCTGAAGCTCGAGGGTTCAACCGGTCTTACTTACGTCCCATCAATCACTCCCCATCCATTCTCCCGAAGTGAGTGGTAGCCACAATGACCACTCCCGGTAATTCCCTGCTCCTATAAGCACAGGCAGTTTATTGAGGCCGCGTGCTGTCGATATTGTTGCAGAATTTAAGATGAGAGACGTTGGGTGTAAGGGACAAAAGCAGCACAAGAGAAAATTTTTTGACTCGGAAGTATGAGCCTCTAAAAGGTCTCACGGCAGGTCTCACAAGGATCTCATAGAATGATCTTTTCAAAGATAGATCCACAGTGGCACCGAAGCTCAGAAGAGTCTCTGAGCTCATAACCAGGTCCATGAATCATAAATATCATAAATGAAGATAAGACTCTCTCAGCAAGGTATAACTAGATTGGACTTTGTCAGGAACCTAACATATAGTACGCTGACTGAATGACCTACCAAGTCATCCATTGGGGCTATTTGGTGTTGTGGTATAGTGATAAATAAAGTCAGCACCCGCTGCCTCACAGACTTTGGCCACAACGACTGTTCCTACCAATGAGTTACCATATACAACATGCTTGATCCTAAAACACATAGGAGCTGAGAATACATGGCTCATATTATAGTAGAGAAGTCCTGTCAATAAACTTCCTTAGTTCAGTATTTCCTTGTTTAGCCCGGTTACCATTGTTTAACCAGGGGGGGGGCCTGTGTGTCCTTTCGATCCTAGAGCACTTGATGCAGTTCTTCCATCATGCAACCAATAATAGATCTTGTGGGGGTTTCTGAGGCTGGCCGACTGTGCGGCCAGAACTCGGTTGATGGAGAAGTTAGCCATGACTTAAATCACCAGATGTTTAAGACTGGTGTCAACCCATCGCTCAGAGGTCGATCTGTATTTCAAATGGGTGGCCTGTATCTAACATGTTGGCCATGAGTAGCAAGTCGCTACACTTTAGAAACAGTGTGTAGAAACAGCTCGAGAAAGTTGTGACAAGTGCGAATCCTTTTGTTAAGTAGGCAGAGACTACTAAAAGAAAAGAATAATGTAGTGGAAGTATATCTATTAATAAAGACTTAATCTGTAGGAGTATGGAATCCTATCATAAAGACCTGCCCATCATCATACCCGCGAGCAAGGTTTCCGTCTTTCGTGGCTGAGCAAGAATATTCACGATTAGTTAAAAGGAAGCCACATTTTACATACTTGAGGATTAGAACAGACTGAATGGGATCATTAATGGCCCGGGAAGGGTCTTGTCTTGGCATTCCAGAGCTTGATAATGTGGTCGGAAGAGCCTAAGGCCACCACATCGGTCGATCTCCCTCAAATGTCATGTCTTTCTGACAACGCTGTCCATTAGTAGGCGGAAATACCAGCCCAGTACAATAAAGCTGTAATGGAGCAACGTTGACTATCTGGATATGCCTGTCAATAAACTGTCTAGGATCATATAAAAACTCTGCAAACTCAAAACTAATATTATTATTAAATCTATTTTACGCCCGATTCGGATCCCTTTTGGGCCCATGCAGGCAGCGCACTCTCTAGCTAGG